>PVKP010002527.1:0-122450 GCA_004027715.1 Plecturocebus donacophilus | reverse complement strand
GTGGGGAGGTGTGGGGAGATAGCATGGGGAGAAATGCCAGATATAGGTGAAGGGGAGGAAGGCAACAAATTACACTGCCACGTGTGTACCTATGCAACAATATTGTATGTTCTTCACATGTACCCCAAAACCTAAAATGCAATAAAAAAAAAAAGTGCTAATTACACTGAAGTGCAATATATTTAAAAAGCGCACAACAACATAAGAGTAATTGAACTTTCAAAAAGTAAACACACCAATACAGCTAGCACCCAGATTAAGACAAAGGATATTATCAGTACTGCAGGAGCTGCCTCATACCTCTGTCAAGTCACAATCTCACACCTTAGGTAACCACTATCCTGACTTTTACCACCATAGATTAGCTTTGCCTGACACATTTTTGTATGTCTTCCATTTATTTTTAGTGAGGTATAATTTTCATTTAGGGAAATAAATCTTAAATGGTGTAGTTTATGGGTTTTGAGAAATGCACACACCCATAAACAAAACAGACCCATCACCCCAGATTTTTCTGTGCCCTTCTCCAGTTATATCCCCTTTTCCTCAAAGCAACCATTTTGATATCTAGCACTACAGATTAGTTTTGCTTGTTCTTGAAATTCACTTAAATGGAATCAAAAGTATGCAGTCTTGTATCTGGCTTCTATGTTCAGCATAAAGTTTCTGGGCCATGCTGTTGTGTGTATACTTAATTTGGTTTTTCTATTGATGAATAGTATTTCATAATATACACTACAATTTATGCATCAAATCTTCTGTTGAATGACATTGGTATAGTTTTGTTTTGCCTATAAGTAAACATGTATGAACATTCTTGAATATTGCTTTTTCTAGAAATATCTTTTTATTTATCTTGGGTGGAATTTTTGGGCCATAGGTAGGCATATGTTTAATTGAACAGAAAATTCCTGAACCATTTTCCTATGTGGTATAGCATTTTACACTCCCACTGGTATGCTATCAGAGTTTCATTATTTTAAATCTTTGTCAGTATTTGGTGTTGTTAATCTTTCGAACTTTTGACATTTCTGTTCGTGTGTCATTTTAACTCATGGTTTTAATTTATAATTATCTAATGATTTTTCATTGTTGATGAACTTCAATTTATCAATATTTTCTTTTAAGGTTCGTGATATGTATGTTCTAAAAAATCTCTGTCTATAGTAGGGTCACAGAGATATGTGCTCTTATTTTTTTAAATAAGATTTGTATTTTGGTGTGTAAGATTAAGTCTTTAATTCATATTGAATTAATGTTTGTGTATGATTTAAAGAGGAGTATATAATGTACAACTTCAAGTTGTTCCAACATTGTATTTTAAATAGACTCTCTCACCCACTGATCTGTATTTTCATTATTAAGCCAATAGTACTATTTCCTGATTACTGTAGCTTCCAGGTCTTGATGTTTTACCCAAGTATTCAACCCAATATCTTAGAAAGATATAATTATGATTCTATATAGATTCTTTCAGAAAATAGTGGCAGGGCACAGTGGCTCAAGCCTGTAATCTCAGCACTTTGGGAGGCCGAGGCGTGCGGATCATGAGGTCAGGAGATCGAGACCATCCTGGCCAACATGGTGAAACCCCATCTCTACTGAAAAAAAGTACTAACAAATTAGCCGGGCATGGTGGTGTGCACCTGTAGTCCCGGCTACTCGGGAGGCTGAGGCAGAATTGCTTGAAACTGGAAAAACGGAAGTTGCAGTGAGCTGGGATCGCGCCACTGCACTCCAGCCTGGTGATAGAGTGAGACTCTGTCTCAAAAAAAAAAAAAAAAAAAAAAGAGAGAGAAAATAGCAGTAAAGGGAAGGCTTTATAATTCTTTTCGTTATTTTGTTTTGTTGAGGCCAGCATAGCCCTGATATTAAAATCTTTCAAAGATATAAGATAATAAAATTTCTGAACAGTATTTCTCATGAATACACAGACAAAATTTCCTGACAAATTTTAGTGAATGATTGGTTTAGATTTGTGACCCACCTCACACAAATCTCATGTCATATTATACTCTCCAGTGTTGGAGGTGGAGCCTGATGGGAGGTGATTGGATCATGGGGGTGAATTTTCCCTGTGGTACCATGTCGCAATAGTGAGTGAGTTCTTGTGAGATGTGGTGGTTTAAGAGTGCATGGTACCTGCTCCCCCTCTCTCTTCCTTCTGCTCCAGCCATGTAAGATGTGCCTGCTTCCCTTTCACTTTCCACCATGGTTATAATTTTCCTGAGGCCTCCCCAGAAGCAGAAGCTGCTATGCTTCCTGTACAGCCTGTGGAACTATGATCCAATTAAAACTCTTTTTTAAATAAATTACCCAGTCTCCAGCATTTCTTTATAGCAATGCAAGAACAAACTAACACAGTGAATCAAGTCTAGTAACATGTGTGTGAAAAGGAGAGTACAACATGACCAATGAATTTATCCAGGAATGTGAGCTTGATTTGTCATTTGAATAGCAATCAATGTAATTCATTTTACTAACAGAATAAAATGGAAAATCAACCTAATTTCATTAGGTATTAAAAAAAAAGTACATTGGCAAAATTCAGTACCCCTTCATGACAACACTGTATTAGGCCATTCTTGTGTTTCTATAGAGAAATATCTTAGTCTGGGTAGTTTATGATGAAAAGAGGTTTAATTGGCCCCTGGTTCTGCAGGCAGTACAAGGAGCCAGCATCTCCTTCTGGTGAGGGCCTCAGGAAGCTTACAGTCATAGCAGAAGACAAAGGTGGAGCAGGCATTTCACATGGCAAGAGTGGGAGAAAGAGAGAGTGAGGGGAGTTGCCATGTACTTTTAAGCAACCAATCTCACCAGAGCTCACTACTGTGAGAACAGCACCCAGGGGTGGGGGATCTAGCTTTCTGGAGTCTGGAGGATGATGGCCTCCTTCCCACAGCTCCACTAGGGACTCTGTGTGCAGCCTTAAATACCACATTTCTCCTTCACATTGCTCTAGCATAGATTCTCTGTGAGGGCTTTGCCTCTGCAGCAGGCTTCTGCCTTGGTACCTAGACTTTCCAGTACATCCTCAGAAATCTAGGTGGAGGATGCCAAACCTCCTTCACTCTTGCATCCTGTGCACCTGTAGGCCTGATGCCATTTGGAAGCCCCCAAGACATATGACTTGTGCTTTCTGGGGTGGCAACCCAGGCTATAACTGGGGCCCTTTGAGCTGAGGCTGAAGGTAGAGTAGCCTGTTTGCGGGATCAATGTCTTGAGGATGCACACAACAGCGGGGACTTGAGCCTGGCTATGAAACCATTCTTTCCTCCTAGGCCTCTGGGCCTGTCATGGGCAGGGCTGCCACAAACATCTCTGAAATGCCTTTGAGACCTTTTCCCCATTGTCTTGGGTATTACCACTTAGCTCCCTTTGAGTCATACAAATCTGTCTATCTGGTGGTTGCTCCCCAGCTTGCTTGAATTCCTCTCCTGATAATGCTTTTTCTTTATCACATGGCTAGGCTGCAGATTTTGTAAACGTTTACATTGGTTTTCCTTTAAATAAAACTTCCAATTTTAAGTCATTTTTTTGCTACTGTATTTGAACATAGGCTGTTAGAAGCAGCCAGACCACATTTTGAACACTTTGCTGCTTGAAAATTTCTTCCACTAGATACACCCTAAGTCATCAATCTAAAGTTAAAACTTCTACAGATACCTAGTGCATGAACACAAGCCTTTTTTTGTTTTCTTGTCTTTTTTTTTTTTTTTTTTTTTTTGTGGCCAAGCATAACAACAGTGACCTTTGCTCTAGTTAATAAGTTACTCATTTCCATCTGAGACATTGTCAGCCTGAACTTCACTGTCCATATCACTATCAGCATCTTGGTCACAACAATTTAACCAGTCTCTAAGAAGTTCCAAACTTTCCCTTATCTTACTGTCTCCTTCTGAACTCACCAAACTCATCTAACCTCTGCCTGTCACCCATTTTCAATGCTGCTTCCACATTTTCAGTCATCTTTATAGCAATGCCCAACTCCTTGATATCAATTTTCTGTGTTAGACCATTCTTGCATTGCTATAAAGAAATACTTGAGTTTGTGTAATTTATAATGAAAAGAATTTTAATTGGCTCATGGTTCTGAAGATAGCACAAGACACATGGCACCAGCATCTACTTCTGGTGAGGGCCTGAGGAAGCTTACAATTATGGCAGAAGGTAAAGGAGGAGCAGGCATTTCACATGGCAAGAGTGGGAGCAAGAGTGAGGGGAGGTGCCACCCACTTTAGAAAAAAAAGCAGATCTCACTAGAACTCACTCATTATTACAAGGACAGCACCAAGGAGATGGTGCTAAACCATTCATAATAAATCCATCCCTGTGATCCAATTACCACCCACTGGGCCTCACCTCCAACACTGGGGATTACGTTTCAACATGAGACTTAGGGGGACAAATAACCAAATTCTGTCAAATACCTCTCAACAAGTAAGAATAGAAGAGGATTTCTTTAATCTGATAAAAGGCATCTATAAAAATCTATGGCTAATAATATGTTTAATATTGAAACATTAACCAATTTTCTTTAAATTTTGAAAAAAGTGTTCTGCATGTTTCTTTTCAACTTTTACTAGAACTCCATCCCAATAAGATAATTAAACATTAAAGGAATAAAGACTGGAGAAGAAAAAATAAAACTTCTTAAATTATTCAGTAAAACTGCATAATTTGCAGATGAAATGATTGTGGTTATTAAAAAAAGTCCTGTGATATTTACAAGAAAAATAATTAAAACTAAAAAAGTGCATTTAGCAACGTTGGGGATACAATATCATATAAATAAATTCTATTTCTATATACTTTCAACAAGGAATTTGAAAATTAGATTAAAAATTAATACTATTGATAATAGTATTATCAAATACTAAAGAGTAGACCTAATGAAACATATTTAGGAACTCTATATGGAAAACTACAAAACTCAGTAAAGAGCAGTTACATACATCCTAATAAATGTATACATACCATGTTAAAGGATTGGACATCATGTTATTAAGTTGTTCATTATACCCAAACTAATCTATAGATCAAATTAATTCCTATTAAAATCCAAATGTTATTTTGAAGAAACAAATAAGATGATTCTAAATATATATATAAAATACAAACAACATAGAACAGACCAAACCAAGACCAAACCAAAGTGAAACAAAAAAATCACAGTTGGAGGACTTACAGCACTTGGTTTCAAGACTTACTGTAAATCCATAAGACAGAACAGTGTGGCATCATTGTGTGTAAAGACTAATAGAAAATAAGAGTCCAGAAAAATATATGTATGTGTATACACATATTCCTATATATTTGTATACATATATATGTACACACACATATATATATATATGAGGATAGATTAATAGATCAATGAAACAGGAAAGGAAGTCCAGAAACAACTGTGTGTGTGTAGCCAATTGGTTTTTGATCCAAGTGCAAATTAATTTGAGAGTTCTTTCTTGAAAATATTACTGGACCATCTGGTTATCAATGGTGAAGAGAGACCTTGACCCTATCTCAGTCTTTATACAACTATTCATTTGTGATGGCTAATTTACTCAAAAGCAGAAACAGAACTATCAACCTTGTCACAGGTAATATCTTTGTCACTTTGTGGATGTCAAAAATTTCTTGGATGATGTGTAAAAAACACAAACTTTCCATGAAATAATTGAAAAAATGGATTTTGCCAAAACATACCATTAAGAAAATAAATATAAAATATAAAACAAATATACAAGCCACAAACTAGAAAAATATTCATAACACATGAATTCATATGTTTTACAAAAGACTTGTATAAATATACAAGGAACACTTTAAACTGAATAATATGAAAAATCCCAAATTTTAAAAATAAGAAAAATTACTTGAATAGTTGCTTTACAACTGGTAATATGTGAATGGCCATTAAACACATAATAAAGTATTATTTTTCACCAAGAAAATGTAATTAATGAGATACCACTTCACATTTATTAGAATACAAATATTTGGTCTATCTCTATCTCTATCTCAATACCAATGTTCATGAAGATACAAGCTCCTGACATTCTCTTACATTTTTTATGGAAGATTAATGAGACCATTTTGGAGAAATATGTGGCAGTGCTTTATAAAGTTAAATATAGATCATCTGTGACCCAGCAATTCCATTATTTAGGTATTTTTTCAAGAGACATGAAAACGTGTTCACAGAAAGACTTGTGAAAGACTGTTTATAGCAGGCTTCTCTAAAATAGGCAAAAACTGGATACAACCCAAATGTGTATTAAAAGGAGAACAGGTAAACAAATTATGATATATTCATACATGGAAAACTATAAAGCAATAAAAGTAAGGAATGACAGATACAAAAACATTTAAATCTTAAAAACAGTATGTTACAAAAAAGGGTACATATTGTATGATTCTATTTACATGAAGTCCAGTAAGATATAAAAATGATCTGTGGTAAAGAAATCAGAAAGTGGTTGCCTGAGTTTGGGGTAGTTATTTGATTGGAAAAGGACATTAAGATATTTTGAGGGTGACAGATATGGTCCATATTTCGGCTCTGTGTGTGTGTGTGTGGTAGTCACATGGGTGGATAATGTAATTATCAAAGCTCATTCAACTGAATACCTAAATTCTGTATACTTTATGATATGTTAATAATTTAAAACAATTACACCTATGTTTTGGATTTATTTGTCCCTTTTGTTCCGTCCATTTTCTCTTTTCATATTTCCAAGCTTTGTTGGTTGGTATATACCCATTTAGGATTTCTCCTCCTCCAGATTATTCTGTTTTCCTTTAAAGGATGTTATATATTTTTTCTTTTTTTCTTTGGCAGGCAGTTATTAGTAAATCCTCTTGACCCTTTGAGGCTTAATTTTAGGGCTTGTTTCAGTTTTGTCTCATATCCTTGGTCATAGCTTTCAATGTAGGAGGTAGTCCTACATTGGAAGCTGTGTACTTTTGGGGTCACTGCTGAGTAGCAAATGTTCACAGTGACATTTCTGCACCCTGGCTGGTAGGAACATTAACATGTGTTTGCACTGCCCCACCCTGGGGCTCTCCATTCTTACCTTTGCTCCACAGCAGTTGTCTCTCTTAGGCATGGTAGAGCCTTGCTTTCCAAACACATGGCCCTGCTCTCAGCCAAAAACCTGATGTGAACCCAAACACAGACTTCTGGGCCATTGGAATTGTGCTTTCACTACACTGTTTTGCAAGCAGTGTTTACAAGTCTCTGTTACCAAGCAGTCAATGATCTCACTGGCTCATGCATGTAGATGCCAATACCACGGCACCAGCTTTTGAGAAAAGGAAAGCTTTATTGCAAGTCAACTAGTGAGGTGACAGAAGCATTCAAATCTGTCTCCCCAGGCTAGAGTTCAGGTCAGGTCTTATAAGCGTAGGGCGATGAGGTGATGCTGGGGGGTGATAATCTGCCTGGATCTTGCCATGGGGTTGCACTAGAGCTCTGTCTGATCTGATCCTGGACCTTGTCGTGCAGTGTCTGCTGCTTAATTCAGTCCTCACTCCTCAGTCTGAACACTTAGCTTCCTCCCTGTGGTCTCACACTTGGTTCACCTGGGCATGTTGAAGTTACTTGACCTTCAACCTGGGGGTCCATGGCAACTGAAACACAACTCACAACTCTGTTGCACAAAAGTTGATCCACATTGATCTGGTATGGTTACATCTCTACAGACACAAACTCCAATCTCCAAACTCCAGTTTCTGTCAAGCTCAGCTTGTCCACATCTGTGCCTGGATTCTACCTTTCCGTGAAAGGTAAGGAGAGTGCTCTCAGGCATAAAGCTAGGACAAAGGTGGAGCCAATTTTGTGTTTCCCTTCTCTCAACAGGCTGCCAGTTCAGTTCTTGAAATGGTTGCTTAATATATTATTGACCAGTTTTAGAGCTGTTTTCTCAGGAGAGTAATTTAGTATCAATTTGTTGTGGTTGTTAGCAAGTCTCACTATCATTGAAATTTAATTTCTAAAGTTCATTTGCTCTAGAAAAATGTGTTATCAATCTTGGTATTATGGATACAGAAGATGGTTATGTACAAGTTGTTTTATTGAATAGGAAAATATATTTTTTTAAGGAACTGAAAAGCTGGTGATTACTGTTAGTGGGTAAATTTACTTCTGATCCAGAGGAATAGCAATATGGTATAAAAGAAAATGAGTGTACAGCCCTATCCATCTTTATATCTGAACTAAAACTTGAAACCACCAGTGTCAAAGCCAAAAACAAAATGAAAAGCAAAAAACAACTCTGTAATTCTATAAGGGAGAAACAAATGTTGTTTTTAAAAGATGCAGCAATTATTATTCAGAGATCCAAAATGTCATTTAAATAAGTTCTCATCTTAGAAAACTCATTTGAAATTTTGACCCTATGATTTTCAATAAAAGGGATAAAATAATGTATGCCTTTAAAAAACATAATTGGCAATTTCAGTTCTTTTTATTCAGTTACACCATGTTGTCCCTGGGATTAGAATTGACATGTGACCCAATGTATAAAGACATAAGAGCTCAAGAAGCAACATCCTTGACCCTTAGTTCAGGGCTAAACCTCACTTCAAAAAGTGACCTAGAAACAAAAAATAAAGATCTCATTTCTTATATGTAACTCAGAGATTTCATTATTGTAAACTATCCAAGTGCCTTGAAGATACACACCTTGTAAATGAAAACCACTGTATTTAGATCTTTCTCCATCTTTTCCTTGAAGTTTTCTAAAATTGAAGGATTTCCAAACAATGACCAAGAAAATCAGTTTTTCAGTAATTTTAGTACCTTCCCTTGTGAAGTTTAGTTTACCTGTAAAGATATCATAAGTTAAGGCAGAGGTTTATTTGGTTAAGTTACATATGAATGTACAATTATTTTCTACAATTTTAGTTAAATACTAGAATGGGTTAAATTTGAATGCTTGACTCATGATTTCCCCTTCATAGTGGAAGTAACTGGTAGAGAATAAAGAAGTTGGGCATTGAATTCTAGTGGTTTTCAGTGAAGATGGAGAGTAGGGGTGGAGGAATTGGTGTTTCACATTAGGTCAGGTGAGGGATAGGAGGATGAGGAGGGGGTTGTATCCCCATTGGGACATTTCACAATATATGGAGACATTTGTGTTTGTCACACTGAGAGGAGGGTGCAACTGATACTTAGTGGATAGAGGCACAGGACAGCTTTGCAAAACATATTTGGCCCCAAGTGTCATAGTGCTGAGGCTGAAATATCTTGTTGTATTCTTATGAATTTGGGTTCAAATACTAGATATGCCTCCTTGATATTTATATGATCTTGATAACATTATTCAAATGGGACTTACCTTTATTTTTAGTGTTGTGAGGATAAACTAAAAAGAATAGAAAATTATGACAATGCTAGGAACATAATAGACTTTTAATAATTGTTAGCTCTTATTACTGCTACTATTGCTTTGTATTGTATTAATTTTACATTTATATAAGAGATTCCTTAATGTTTATTTTGTAATTGTCTCATCTTTGAGAGGGGAGAGGAAAATATATAAAAAAGGTACTAGCTTGTGTTGGGAAGTTTCTTGTGGTGTTTTCCCTGGGGGCATAAAAAGAGGCCCAAAGGTAATACTGACAATGTGCAAGGTTATATATCAAATATATTTTGGCTAATATGGACCACGAATCAAAGACAACTTTATGCTGAATAGTGAGATATCTAACCAGATACTTGTTTTGATTTCTAATATTACTAGTTCTGTCTCTGAGAGTAAGAGAGAGCAGTTGAAACAATAATTGGAGTCAATTTTCTCTGGTGAGACATAGGGCATTTAAAACGATGCAACTTGTAATGGTGTTTATTTTAGAGTGTATAAAATAGTATCTATTTTAAAGTGTCCTGTTGGGGGATACAAATGTGGCTCTGCACATAGTGCCTATGCTGAGAAAGGGAGATGAAACTATTTCTAAAGATCTCCCTTGTATAAAGAACAACTGAAAATCTTGGGGATTATGTTAGTATAGTAGATAGTCAATAAATAATATCAAATAGATTTGCTTTCTTTTTGAAGAATTTTCTATTGTAGAAAATAGGGCATAGGGTCTGAAAGTAGAGCTTTCTGTCTACTGATTAATTGGGCTACCCCAACAGGAGGCATTACTTCCTTCATCAGTATTTACTGAGTGCTTATGGGTTCCAGGTCCTGTGTTAGGAGTTGGGAGTATCATTGTAAGCAAGACAGGCTAGTTGGGGAGGCAGGCATCAATCAATCGGATAATCGTATAAACACATCACTTCAAACTGTAAGAAGTACTATGAAGAAAAATTGTACTCAGCAGAAGTAAAAAAAAAAATGCTCTGAACGACTTTATTAATTCCTAAAGACAATTTTGCATTATTTATTTGTTAATTCATTTATTCTTTCATTTGTTCAATTGAGAAGTTTTAAATTACTGTGCTAGCTGCCAGTGAAAAATGCAAACTAGATGCTCCTTGTGTCTTCATGGAATTTGATTTAGCTATTTGAGTAATCAAATATTTTTAAGAAACAGAGAAAACACTGCCACTTCCTTTGCAAAATCACAAATAAGGGAAAAAAGAAAACCAGATGAATTACCTGCAGATCAAATTAAATCACCCAGATATCATTAGTGCTGCCAATTACACACTGACCTTTGTGACAACACATGAACATATCTGCCATTTACTGTCAGCATTTGCTAGGAGAAGAGGGAGACTTCATTGACATCATTAAATAATGATTTTGCTTATTGAAAAAGAGGGATAAGATACAGAGAAAATTGTCAGCAGAATTTTCTGATTGCATTATAGTTTCCTAGCAGGCAGGAGACTGTCTGTGACTTTCAGAAGAGTTATCTTTTGTTATCCATTTCTTAAAATGAATTCTCTTTAATGTTCGGAAAACATATACTTCCTTACTTTATCTCCAGTAAATAGAAATTATAGATTAATTTTAAAATAGCATGACTCAAATTTAATAATATATTTTATAAGTGATCATTTAAAATTTCAATTATTAAGGCTTAATTACTATCTTTTCTATATGAGTCCATTACATACCTTGTAAACATTTCCAATAATCATATGAAATTCCAATGTACAAAATAATTGTCTTACTAATTTTAAATTAAGTGTACTTGTCCACTCTGGAAAATAAGTTTTAAGTGCTACTATAAATAACTCAGGAAAATAAGTTTATTTTTACATGAGCGAGACTGTTACTTTGGATATTTATAACTATAAATACTCTTTCTTCTTGAAGAATAAAAATAGCTGATGGAATTTAAATGTTTCTTTTGTGCCATGCCCATATAGTGACTATTAGATGTACTTTACATGGATTATTTAACCTTTATGCAGTAGTAAGAAGCAGGCCTCATATTATGTTTAATTTAAAAATGTAGAGAAAAGGTCCAGAGAGGTTAAGTGATGAGCTCAAAACGATATGTCTACTAAGACTTGATAACAAGATTTCAATCTGAATGTCTGAAATCCCAGAGTTTTAACCATGATTTTAGCTTCATTCACTTTTTGCATTCCTCCTTCTACCTTTTCTTTTTCCTCCCCAACTTCTCTTCCTTTTTTCTTCATAAAACCATCTAACACAGTGAACTGTTTTAAAGGGGGCCAAAGCAAGACTCCTATTTTGTGTGGTCAACTGTCTTATGTTACCGGTATACCTGGCAGATATTGTGGATTTGGTTCTAGACAACCACAGTACAATTGGTATCACAGTAAAGTGAGTCACACACATTTTTTGGTTTCCCAGTGCATATAAAACTTATGTTTACACAATCCTGTAGTCTATTAACGTGTGCAATAGCATGTCTGAAAAAACAATGTACATACCTTAATTAAAAAAGACTTCATTGCTAAAACATGCTAACAATCATTGGAGCCTTCAGCAAGTCACAATCTTCTTGTGGTGGAGCGTCTTGCCTTGATCATGTTGGCTGCTGACTGATTAGGGTAGTGGTTGCTGAAGGCTGATGTGGCTGTGGTGATGTCTTAAAATAAGACAAATAGGTTTGCCACATAAATTGATTCTTTAACAAAAGATTTATCTGTAGCACGCAATGCTGTTTGGTAGTATTTTACCCACAATAGTACTTCTTTCAAAATTGGGATCAATCCTCTCAAACCCTGCTGCTGCTTTATCAACTCAGTCTATGTAATATCTTAAATCCTTTGTTGTTAATTCAACAATATTACAGTATCTTCAGGAGTGGTTTTTAATCTGAAAGCACTTTCTATGCTCATTTATAAGAAAAAACTCATTCATTCAAGTTTTATCATGAGATTGCAACAATTCAGTCACATCTTCAAGCCTGCTTCTAATTCTAGTTCTCTTGTTATTTGCATCACATCTGTAGTTACTTCCTCCATGGAATTCTTGAACTCCTCAAAGTCATTCATGAGAGTGGGAATCAAATTTTTATAAACTCCTATTAATGTTGATACTTTGAATGCCTCCCATGAATCATGGATGTTCTTAATGGCATCTAGAATGGTTAATTCTTTCCAGAAGTTTTTCAATTTACTTTTTCCAGATCCATCAGAGGAATTACTGTCTGTGTCAGCTATAGCCTTATAAACTGTATTTCTTAAATAATAAGACTTGAAAGTCAAAATTACCCTTTGATGCATGGGCTCCAGAATGTTAGCAGAATGTTGTGTGAGCTAGCATGAAAATGACAGTAATCTTCTTGTACATCTCCATCAAAGCTCTTGGTAACAAAGTGCCTTGTCAATGAGCAGCAATGTTTTGAAAGGAATCTCTTTTTCTGAGCCATAGGTCTCAACAGTTGGCTAAAAATATTCAGTAAACCATGCTGTAAACAAATGTACTGTCATCTAAGCTTTGTTGGTGAATTTATAGAGCACAGGCAAAATAGATTTAGCATAATTTTTAAGTGCCCTAGGATCGTCAGAATGGTAAATAAACACTGGCTTCAACTTAGTGTCAGCAGCTGCATTAGCTCCTGACAGGAGAGTCAGCCTGTCCTTTGAAGCTTTGAAGCCAGGCATGGACTTATCTTTAGCTATGAGAGTGCTAGATGACATCTTCTTATAATTAAAGGCTGTCTCATTTACACTGAAAATTTGATGTTTGGTGTAGTCATTTTCACCAATTCTTTTAGCTAGATCTTCTGGACAACTTGTTGCAGCTTTCCTATCAGCACTTGTGGCCTCACCTTGCGTTTTTATGTTCTGGATATGGCTTCCTTCTTTAAACCCCATGAACCAAGCTGTTTCAGCTTCCAACATTTCTGTCTTTTTTTTTCTATTGTACTTTAAGTTCTGAGGTACATGTGCAGATCATGCAGGATTGTTGCATAGGTACACACATGGCAATTGGTTTGCTGCCTCCATTCCCCCGTCACTTATATCTGACATTTCTCCCCATGTTATCCCTCCCCGACCTTCCCACTCCCTGCCCCTCTCCCTCCCTTGATCCCCCCACTCCAACAGACCCCAGTGTATGATGCTCCCCTCCCTGTGTCCAGGTGTTCTCATGGTTCATCAACCGTCTATGAGTAAGAACATGCGGTGTTTGATTTTCTGTTCTTGTGTCAGTTTGCTGAGAATGATGGTTTCCAGATTCATCCATGTCCCTACAAAGGACACAAACTCATCATTTTTTTACGGCTGCATAGTATTCCATGGTGTATATGTGCCACATTTTCCTTGTCCAATCTATCATCGATGGGCATTTGGGTTGGTTCCAGGTCTTTGCTGTTGTAAACAGTGCCACTATGAACATACATGTGCATGTGTCTTTATAACAGAATGATGAATAATCCTTTGGGTACCCAGTAATGGGATTGCTGGGTCAAGTGGAATTACTATTTCTAGATCCTTGAGGAAGCACCACACTGTCTTCCACAATAGTTGAACTAATTTACACTCCCACCAACAGTGTAAAAGTGTTCCTATTTCTCCACATCCTTTCCAGCATCTGTTGTCTCATTTCTTAATGATTGCCATTCTAACTAATGTGAGGTGGTATCTCAGTGTGGTTTTGATTTGCATTTCTCTAATGACCAGTGATGATGAGCATTTTTTCATATGTTTGTTGGTCTCATATACGTCTTCTTTTGAAAAGTGTCTGTTCGTATCCTTTGCCCACTTTTGGATGGGTTTGTTTGTTTTTTTTCTTGTAAATCTGTTTTAGTTCTTTGTAGATTCTAGATATTAGCCCTTTGTCAGATGGGTAGATTGCAAAAATTTTTTCCCATTCTGTTGGTTGCCGGTTCACTCTAATGATTGTTTCTTTTGCTCTACAGAAGCTCTGGAGTTTAATTAGGTCCCATTTGTCTATTTTGGCTTTTGTTGCCAATGCTTTTGGTGTTTTAGTCATGAAGTCCTTATCTACGCCTATGTCCTGAATGGTTTTGCCTAGGTTTTCTTCTAGGGTTTTTATGGTGTTAGGTCTTATGTTTAAATCTTTAATACATCTGGAGTTAATTTTAGTGTAAGGTGTCAGGAAGGGGTCCAGTTTCTGCTTTCTATACAAGGCTAGCCAGTTTTCCCAACACCATTTATTAAACAGGGACTCCTTTCCCATTGCTTGTTTTTGTGAGGTTTGTCAAAGATCTGATGGTTGTAGATGTGTGGTGTTGCCTCCAAGGCCCGTGTTCTGTTCCATTGGTCTATATCTCTGTTTTCATTCCAGTAGTATGCTGCTTTGATTACTGTACCTTGTAGTATAGTTTGAAACCAGGTAGTGTGATGCCTCTGGCTTTGTTCTTTCTGCTTAGGATTGTCTTAGCTATGAGGGCTCTCTTTTGGTTCCATATGAAGTTTAAGGTGGTATTTTCCAGTTCTGTGAAGAAGGTCATTGGTAGCTTGATGGGGATGGCATTGAATCTATAAATTACTTTGGGCAGTCTGGCCATTTTCACAATATTGATTCTTCCTAACCATGAGCATGGAATGCTTCTCCATCTGTTTGTGTCCTCTCTGATTTCCTTGAATAGTGGTTTGTAGTTCTCTTGAGAGGTCCTTTACATCCTTTGTTAGTTGTATTCCTAGGTATTTTACTCTCTTTGTAGCAATTGTGAATAGGAGTTTGCTCATGATTTGGCTCTCTTTACATCTGTTATTGGTGTGTAGAGATGCTTGTGATTTCTGCACGTTGATTTTGTATCCTGACACTTTGCTGAAGTTGTCTATCAGTTTGAGGAGATTTTGGGCTGAGTTGATAGGGTCTTCTAAATATACAATCATGTTGTCTGCAAATAGAGACAATTAGACTTCCTCTTTCCCTAATTGAATACCCTTTTTTTTTTCTTGCCTAATACTCTGGCTAGAACTTCCAATCCTATATTGAATAGGAGTGGTGAGAGAAGGCATCATTGTCTAGTGTAAGATTTCAAAGGGAATGCTTCCAGTTTTTGCCCATTCAGTATGATACTGGCTGTAGGTTTGTCATACATAGTGTTTATGGTTTTGAGATATGTTCCTTTGATACCTAGTTTATTGAGAGTTTTTAGCATAAAGGCTGTTGAATTTTGTCAAAGGCCTTCTCTGCATCTACTGAGATAATCATGTGGTTTTTGTCTTTGGTTCTGTTTATGTGGTGGATTAGGTTTATAGACTTGTGTATGTTGAACCAGCCTGAAGTTTTCTTTTTTTGTTGAATCTCTGCCAGGTTTTGCTATTAGGATGATGTTGGTCTCATAAAATGATTTGGGAAGGACTCCGTCTTTGTATGTTAGGTAGAATTCAGCTGTGAACCCATGTGGACTTGGTCTTTTTTTGTTGATAGGCTATTAATTGCTGCCTCGATTTCAGCCCTTGTTATCGATCTATTCAGGGTTTCAACTTCTTCCTGGTTTAGGCTTGGGAGGGTGCAAGTGTCCAGGAATTTATCCATTTCTTCCAGGTTTACTGGTTTATGTGCATAGAGTTGTTTGTAGTAATCTCTGATTGTAGTTTGTATTTCCATAGAATCAGTGGTGATATCCCCTTTGTCATGTTTTATTGCATCTGTTTGATTCTTCTCCCTTTTCTTTTTTGTTAATCTGGCTAGTGGTCTGTCCATTTTGTTGATCTTTTAAAAAAACCAGCTCCTGGATTTATTGATTTTTTTGAAGGGTTTTTTGTGTCTCTATCTCCTTCAGTTCTGCTCTGATATTATTGGTTTCTTGTCTTCTGCTAGCTTTTGATGTTTTTTTGATCTTACTTCTCTAGTTCTTTCAATTTTGATGATAAAGTGTCAATTTTTGATCTTTCCTCTCTTCTCATGTGAGCATTTGTTGCTATAAATTTCCCTCTAAACACTGATTTAAATGTGTCCCAGAGATTCTGGTATGTTGTGTCTCATTCTCATTGTTTTCAAAGAACATTTTTATTTTTGCCTTCATTTCGTTGTTTATCCAGTCGACATTCAGGAGCCAGCTGTTCAGTTTCCATAAAGCTGTGCAGTTCTGAGTTAGTTTCTTAATTCTGAGTCTAATTTGATTGCCCTGTGGTCTCAGAGATTGTTTGTTATGATTTCCATTCTTTTGTATTTGCTGAGGAGTGATTTACTTCCAATTATGTGGTCAGTTTTAGAGTAGGCGCAATGCGGTGCTGAGAAGAATGTATATTCTGTGGATTTGGGGTGGAGAGTTCTGTAGATGTCTATTAGGTCCACTCGGTCCAGATCAGAGTTCAAGTCCTGGATATCTCTGTTAATTTTCTGTCTCATTGATCTGTCTAATATTGACAGTGGAGTGTTAAAGTCTCCCACTATTATTGTGTGGGAGTCTAAGTCTCTTTGTAGGTCATTAAGAACTTGCTTTATGTACCTGTTTGCTTCTGTATTGGGCGTGTGTATACTTAGGATCATTAGTTCTTCCTGATGCATTCATCCTTTTATCATTATGTAATGCCCTTCTTTGTCTCTTTTGATCTTTCTTGGTTTAAAGTCCATTTTATCAGAGAGTAGGATTGCAACTCCTGCTTTTTTTTTGCTCTCCATTTGCTTGATAAATCTTCCTCCATCCCTGTATTTTGAGTCTATGTGTGTCCTTGCACATGAGATGTGTTTCCTGAAAATAGCACACAGATGGGTTTTGACTTTTTATCCAATTTGCCAGTCAGTGTCTTTAGATTGGGGCATTTAGCACAATTACATTTATGGTTAATATTGTTATGTGTGAATTTGATCCTGCCATTTTGATGCTTTGCCCTTTAGTTGACACATTTTCTTCATTGTGTCAATGGTCTTTACCATTTGGCATATTTTTGGAGTGGTTGGTACTGGTTGTTCCTTTCCTTGTTTAGTGCCTCTTTCAGAAGCTCTTGTAAGTCAGGCCTGGTGGTCTCTCAGCAATTGCTTGTCCATAAAGGATTTTCTTTCTCCTTCACTTAAGAAGCTTAGTTTGGCTGGATATGAAATTCTACATTGAAAGTTCTTTTCTTTAAGGATGTTGAATGTTGGCCCCCACTCTCTTCTGGCTTGCAGGGTTTCTGCTGAGAGATCTGCTGTGAGTCTGATGGATTTCCCTTTGTAGGTAACCTGACCTTTCTCTCTGGCTGCCCTTAGTATTTTCTTCTTAATTTCAACCCTGGTGAATCTGACAATTATATGCCTTGGGGTTGCTCTTCTTGAGGAATATCTCTGTGGTGTTCTGTGTATTTCCTGGACTTGAATGGTGGCCTGGCTTGCTAAGTTGGGGACGTTCTCCTGGAAAATATCCTTAAGAGTGTTTTCCAGCTTTGATTTATTCTCCCTGTCACATTCAGGTACATCTGTCAAATGTAGATTAGGTCTTTTCACATAATCCCATATTTCTCAGAGACTTTGTTCATTTCTTTTTACTCTTTTTTCTCTAATCTTGCCTTCTCATTTTATTTCATTGAATTGATCTTCAATCTCTGATACTCTTTCTTCTGCTTGGTTAATTCGGCTGTTGAAACTTGAGTATGTTTTGCGAAGTTCTAGTGCTATGTTTTTCAGCTCCATTAAGTCGTTTATATTTTTCTCTAATCTATTTATTCTAGTTAGTACCTCATCTACCTTTTTTCTAGGTTCTTAGTTTCTTTGCATTGCATTAGCACATGTTTTTTTTTAGCTCTGAGAAGTTTATTATCCACCTTCTGAAGCCTGTTTTTGTCAATTCATCAGATTCATTCTCCATCCATGTTTGATCCCTAGCTGGTTGAGTAGTTGTGATCCTTTAGAGGAGGAGAGGCATTCTGGTTTTTGGTGTTTTCATCCTTTTTGCACTGGTTTCTTCCCATCTTAGTGGCTTTATCTACCTGTGATCTTTATAGTTGGTGACTTTCAGATGTGGTCTCTGATTGGACTTCCTTTTTGTTGAGGATGAAGGTATTTCTTTCGGTTTCTTAGTTTTCCTTCTAACAGTCAGGCCTCTCTGCTGCAGGACTGCTAGAGGTCCACTCCAGATCCTGCTTGCCTGGGGATCACCTGCGGTGGCTGCAGAACAGTAAGGGTTGCTGCCAGTTTCTTCTTCTGTTATCTTCATCTCAGAAGGGTACCTGGGCTCTCCTTTATGATGTATCTCTTTGGGTATATGAGGGTTGGGGAGCTGATTAAGGAGACAGTATTTCCCTTATTGGAGCTCAAGTGTCGTGCTTGGAGCTCCGTTGTTCCCTGCAGAGCTGCTGGGCAGGTACTTTTAAGTCTGCTGCAGTGGAACTCATAACTGCCTCTTTTCCCAGGTGCTCTGTCCTAGGAAGGTTGGCTTTATTTATAAGTACCTCTCATTCTGCTGCCTTTTTTCATAGAAGGCCTGCCCTGCACAGAGTAGACTAGTCACAGTCTGCCAGCAAAGATATTGCTGAGCTGCCACAGGCTCTGCCCAGCTGCTGTGTGAACTGCCTCGGTAATGGTGGTCGCCCTTCCCACCATGATCTGGACTGTCCTGGGTCCAGTTGTGCTTGCTGCAAAACTCTCAATTTACAGCGTTTCAGATTGCTTGTTTTGTAGGGGTGGTGCCTGCTAAGCCAGATCGCCTGGATCCCTATCTTGCCCCCTCCCTTTCAGTTGAATGGGTGGCTCTGTCTCCCAGGCATTTCAGGCGCCAGTTGAAATGGCTGCCCAGATTTGTGTGAGTTTCTGTGCACCAATCTGGCACTGCCTGAAACTGCTGTGCTGAAAACTTGTGGCACTTTTCAACCTGGGAATCTTCTGGTCTGTGGGCAATGAAAATTTGTTTGGAAATGTGGTAATCACTCACCCTCTGCAATGTTCTTGCTGGGAACTGCAATCCAGAGCTGTTCCTATTTGGCCATCTTGGATCTTTCCCCCAGCTTCCAACTTTTTTTTTGGCAGCTTCCCCATACTCTTCATAGAATGGAAGAGAGTTAGGGCCTTGCTCTAGATTAGTCTTTGGCTTAAGGAAATGTGGTGGCTGGTTTCATCTATCCACCACAACTAAAACTTTTCATATCAGCAATAAGCCTGTGTCAGTTTCTCATGTGTTCACTGAAATAGCACTTTTAACTTCCCTCAGGAACTTTTCTTTTTCATTGATAAGTTTGGCCCAAGAGGCCTCACTTTTTGCTTTTGATATGTCTTCTTCTCTTTGCTTAATCATTTCTAGCTTTTGATCGAAAGTGAGAGATGTGTGACTCTTCTTTTCACTTGAACAGTTAGAGTCCATTGTAGGTTCATTAACTGGCCTCACTATGATAATGTTGTATCTCAGGGAATAGGCCCTGAAAGGGTAGAGAGAAATGGAAATGGTAGGTTGGTGGAATAGTCAAAACACACAGTATTTTTTTTGTATTAAGTTTGTTGTCTGAGATGGTTTGGCTCTGTGTCCCTACCCAAATCTCATCTCAAATTGTAATCCCTATAATCCCTGCATATTGAGGGAACAACCTTGTGGAAGGTGATTAGATCATGGAGGCAGTTTCCCTCATGCTGTTCTTGTGATAGTGAACGAGTTCTCATGAGATCTGATGGTGCCATAATTATAAGTTTCCTGAGGCCTCCCAGCCATGTGTAACTGTGAGGCAATTAAATCTCTTTTCTTTGTAAATTACCTGATCTCACACAGTTCTTTATAGCAGCGTGAAAGTGAACTAACACACTGTTTTATATGGGTATGGTTTGTGGCACCCCCAAATAACTAAAATAGTAACATCAATTATCATAACAGATATAATAATGAAGTTTGAAATATTGCAAGAATAATCAAAATGTTACACAGAGACATAAAGTGAGCACAAGATGTTGGGAAAGGGTGCCTGTAGACTTGTTTGATGCACATAAAGCTTCAATTTATAAACGCAATATCTGCAAAGCACAGAAAGGTAAAGTGCAATAAAAGATGTATGCCTGTACTGACTCACAGTGCCTCTAAGTGCAATATCTAGTTTTCAAATTAATGATTGGCACCATTTTGATAAATTTATTTAGAAAAAAGAATAGTTGATAGAGTTATAGTACATAGTTTCTATGGAAAAATAACTTTTTTGTTCACGTGCTCAAGTTGCTTTGGTTAAAATGTACAGTGCTGAAGAGCAGGCTTTATTTTATTAAACTACATTTTCTTAGTGTTCTGTTCTTTGCTTGATTAAAGACTTATCTAGGAGATATGATTTGGTAAGATTCTTTTCTTCAATCTGCCTGATGAAAAAATGCAGAGATATTGCAGTTGTGTTAGTGTTGCTATTATGTGAAACATTGGCCAAAACTGACCAGCCAAAACAGATTGCCAGAATGAGGACCATTTTATAAAGACTGCTTTTCAATTGACAAATGCAACTCTGAATTTCAGTCTAGGAAAGTTGAGTGTCATGACAGCTCATCTCTTAATAAAATGTAGTTTTGGGGGCCTAGAATCAAAGTCTGTGTTCCTTGGTATTTAATTCTTAAGAGCAAATTTCTTTTTCCTTTACAAGCTATCGTTTTTGTCTCTACAGTATCTTCAAACTTCATTCTTATTATTTTGTGACTTGGGAGCCAAAAGAGAATCTTCCAGCATTAAGAGTTCCTTTAGTAATGCTGTTACATATATTCTGTACTAGTGACTGATGGCCAATTCTACTTAAAATAATTTCCATGGAGGAGATTTGTCTTCCCTCTTGAAAGCCTGCTTCACTGTTTGAAATTATTATTGAAGTAAAATATTTCTTATGCCACCAAAAACCCCCTTCTCTTTTTAAACAATATCTTTTTTCCTATATCTCTTTTTTCTATGAAGATATAAAACAGCTGGCCACTGGTTTACTTGTAATGGAATCTTCAATAGTTACAGATAGTTGAGTTGCATATTGTTTACTTCTAATACTTACATAAACCTAACTTTAGAAGATTAATTGTCCTAACTGGTTTACAGAATGGCTGTTTTTTTATGTTGCTGATGCTACCTCACACTGAGAATTATCAAAGTGCCTTGCTGCATCCTACTGTGTTTCATCTTAAGAAGGCATTAGAGAAGCTCCTTATAGTTGTTTTTTATTTTACTTTAAGTTCTGAGGTACATGTGCAGGTTGTGCAGGATTGTTACATAGGTATACGCATGCCATGGTGGTTTTCTGCATCCATGCCCCTGTCACCTATATTAGGTATTTCTCCCAATGTTGTCCCTTTGAAATCCCCTCCACCTGCTGCTATTGCTTCCCTAGCCCTCCCCCCATCACCAACAGGCTCCAGTATGGGATGTTCCCCTCCCCATGCCCACGTGTTCTTATTGTTCAACACTCACTTATGAGTGAGAACATGTGGTGTTTGGTTTTTTGTTCTTGTGTCTGTTTGCTGAGAATGATGGTTTCCAGCTTCATCCATGTCCCTGTAAAGGACATGAACTCGTCCTTTTTTATGGCTGCATGGTATTCCATTGTGTATATATGCCACATTTTCTTTATCCAGTCTATCATTGATGGGCATTTGAGTTGGTTCCAAGTCTTTTCTATTGGAAACAGTGCCGCAATAAACATATGTGTGCCTGTGTCTTTATAATAGGATGATTTATAATCCTTTGGATATATACTAATGTGATTGCTGGGTCAAATGGTATTTCTATTTCTAGATCCTTGAAGAATCACCACACTGTCTTCCACAATGGTTGAACTAATTTACACTCCTACCAACAATGTAAAGGTATTCCTATCTCTCTACCTCCTCTCCAGCATCTGCTGTCTCCAGATTTTTTAATGATTGCCATTCTAACTGGCATGAGATGGTATCTCAACGTGGTTTTGATTTGCATTTCTCTGATGACCAGTGATGATGAGCATTTTTTCGTATGTTTGTTGACCATATAAATGTCTTTTTTTGAAAAGTGTCTGTTCATATCCTTTTGAAACAGTCTCACTCTGTCACCAGGCTGGAGTGCAGTGGCACAATCTGGGCTCAATGGAACCTCTGCCTCCCAGGCTCAAGTGATTCTCCTACCTTAGCTTCCCTAGTAGCTGGGACTATAGACATGCACCACCTTGCCCAGCTAATTTTTGTATTTTTAGTATAGATGGAGTTTCACCATATTGGCCAGGGTTGTCTTGATCTCTTGACCTTGTGATCCACCCACCTTGGCTTCTCAAAGTGCTGGAATTACAGAAGTAAGCCACCGCGCCTGGCCCTATAGTTGTCTTTTTTATTTGCATGGAAATGAAATCTTCATCCCAAAACACAGGTGGTGAGACTCAAGGTAGATGTGAAGCCTGTTGTCTTCTACTTGTTATTTTAATTAATCTCTCAGATTTCCTTGTAGTATATATGCATTGAGTCTCAAAGTATTATTTTACATTCAATATGCAGAATTCAAAAATTCAGCCAATTTCAACATGCATTTGCTAAGCACTGAGTAAGCAGTGAATATTGACCAGGTGTTCTGTGTTAAAAATATAAATAAAGCCTCAAAATGCTTCTGGCAGTAAAAGGGCAGACCCAGAATGACAAAGAGTAAAGAGTTGTCTTGGGAGAGGTATTGATTGTGGGTGTTTTAGTTATGATATTGACCACCTCAGTGATTAGCAAGGTTGGTTTAGTCAACTTGGCTAGGTACATAATTATATATTTTTTCTTTCTTTTTCTGTCCATATGTCTTCAGAACTTAACACATAGGACATACTTTCCAAATGAGAAACTGTTATTTATTAACAAGAACTATGATGTAATTGTAAATCACTATTGGGGAAGTTACAGGGAGATGGTGTTACTTGAACAAAATCCTTGAAGGACAGTGCTACTTTGGCAGTCAAGGATATAGGTAGGTGTAAGAAAGTCTTTTCATGCTCAAGAAACAGCAAAGCTTGATGGTAAAATACAAAGAATATTGCTAAGGTAAACCCATTAAAGATGACAGGAGATAATTGTGGAAATGACATTCAGAAGTATAGGATCACCATTTTCTTAATAAATGAACTCAGAATGTGTCATTTTGAAATACTTTCAGAATAATGCAGAGTTGGGAATTCAACTTGAGAAATTACCAATCACAAAGAGCTTATGGGAGCATAAGGAAGTGTGGAAATTTTAAGAAAAGCAAAATAACTTGGAATAAGAAAATAAGGATGTTGAAGACAAAAAGGTGCTCAGAAAAATAAGTATGGAACATCTAGATGAAATATGTAGTTTAGGTTTTCACAACTGCCTGTGCGTAATCCTATGTCAAAGTATTATCTTATTCAGTCCTTCAAGAACCTAGACTATGCTACAAATTTTATGTTCTCTAATAGGCAGTGAATTTCAGAGTCTTCAACAGCACTTTTATTTTTTCAGAGTGGAGAACATCAGTTCCAAGATGGAACTCATTCTGTCTCTTGTTAGCACCTTCGACTGAAAGTCCACAAAGAAAAATAGTTTCATTTTTTATAGCAGTGTATAACACTAGTTGAAAGTGATCAGAAGATGATGTATTAATGTGGACTCTGAAAACAGTCCCCTTTTAGATAAATGCTTGTGAAAATGAATGCGCATTTGGTATCTGAACAGTGCATGCTCTTAAATCTGTGTTTCTCAAGAAATGATTTCAATTAGGAAAAAACAAATCCATTTAAATCTGGATCTACTAATCACTGTATTAAAACATAGCCATGCAATCTTATAATTCTCTTGGGCTTAAGCTTTACTTGTGGTTAGTCATGTGCAAAATAAAATGAAAACCTCTACTGTCAATTTAAGTTGATTCCCACCTGCCATGAATGGTAACCCATGATCTCTTCTCTGTCGGGTATTTTTTCGTTGTGTTCTTGTTGCTGTTTTAGAGACAATCTGCAATCACTTACTCTGTATGTCTCATCCAGTGCTTGAAAAGAGACAACACTTGAAAACATAATGGCCAGATGATCTCAGGATGCAAGAATCCTTCAGATGTTTGCCGAGAACTATTGAAAGATGCTTCAGTTTCACAAAAGCAGGAAATGTTAATTTCAGCTCTTTTATAAATAGAGGGATGATCTGTAAAGGGAAAATTGTTGTCACAGCAAATGTACACTTGAGTGATTCAAACCTAATTAGTGGTTATATGATTCATTTTGAATATATTTACTGTAACAACTCATAAACCACTTTCAAATTCAGCTGTTGAATAGACTCTATTTTTTTTAAAACTAAATAGCTCTGACAATTTATTTATTCTTTCTAAAATCAACCTTCTTTATACCTTTGTCCTTGATAATATGCTTCTGTATGTAACCAGCAACTTGTCCTTTCTGTTCTTTGTGTCCTCTGATACCCATGCAAAATTCCCAACATATTTACGTAGGAAGCATATTAGCATTATTCAGTTGGTCTTAGCGTCAGAAAGAAGATATATTATATGGTGTAAGTATATATTAACTAGAGAGTTACTTAATTATGCAAAATAAGGTCACATTTCTCAAAAAACTCTATTAAATCAAGATGCTCAAAACAATTGAGGTATGGTAATTCTTTGCCGTGCCTTCTTGCTTTGTTAACTACTTGACCAAGTGTGACAAAGAAAAGAGAAATTCAAGTTGTGATGATTTAGTGACTGCAAGTAATTTGCAACGTAGTTAATTAAAACAAATCCTTATATGGAGCAGAAAGAATTTGTCTCTTGGGTACACCACAAGTTTATTTTGGATGAATCATTCTGAAAATGAAGTATTCTAAAATCCAGATAATGCATACTTTGAATCAGCAGAAATGGGAGAAAATTTCTTCCCCTCTACATGCGTTCAGAAAATCTGATTATAAAAATAGCAAGTTTTTTTGTGCTATTTTGGAAATATAAGGGAAAACAATCCTGTCATTCTGTTACTCATAATGTTTAAAAGTATTCTGTTTCCCAAATGTCCAGTCTCTGCATATGAAATTTTAAAAAATGGAGTCATATATACACAATTTTGTAGGCTGCTTTGGGAACATTTGTTTTCCAAGTGTTTGCTTGGATTTCTACATGCCTTACTGGGTTCTTTGAAAATCTAATTCCTCATTCCAGAGACAGACATGGATCCACAAGGACTGCAGCTGTGTCATAGATAAGCCAACACACATTTTCCTAGAAATGTGAGATACTTCAGAATGTTGACTTTGCCTACTAATTTATGAAAGTTTAGATAGTAGTTATTAACAACTGTTAAAAATAAACTTAATGCATATTTTAGTAAGGATAGTTAATGAAGAAAGCTCCTAGAAGGCCATTTAAACAGTAAGGACAGAGTTTTTGAGATTTGGCTCAAAACCAGAATTGTGAAATGTATCAGGAAGACAAAGTTAGCTGGGTTGGAGAGATTTCATCTCCTGTGCAAAGAACAGAATCATTACTTAGCTGAATGATCATATGTAGGGATCACAAGAGTTAGTTGGCTGTCTCAGTTGGGTTTAAAGTACAATGTAAATAGGGTAAACTCTTGATTTTGGCATCTATAAAGCCAGTTATATTCAGACAGCATGTAAAGCAAAGCAAATAAACTCTTCTCTGGCTAGGAATAATTCTGCCCTGATGAGGTCAGTAATATCACTTTGTATTCTCTTTGAACTGTAGCTAAAGAAATAAAGAAAAATGATCACACTGACAGCAAAGAGAAAAATATTTGCATCGTGGGTGGATAATGTGTTATGAGGTCAGATTCTTAAATACTGTGCTTGGAATCTTTTTCAAAAAAATTTTTTATAAGGCTGGGTGATTTTATTACCACTAATAACCCTTGTGGCTCTGAAAGCTTAAATAATCTGGGCAATCAAAATTTATGCTTTAGCATGGAAGATGATTATCTGCAGATGAAAGGAAGGAAATTCCTTTTTTCCCCAATCCTCTGTGCTAACTACACTGTGGGCGAATAATCGCACGGAACATTTGGCTAAGGATTCTGTGATGGAGGCGGACAGTCCCTCTTTTGAAAGATCACGTTTTGGTGGCTTTAGGCAATGAACTGGGAAAGTGATTGAGTAATCTAAAACTCTACTCAGAGAACAAGGACCCCAAGGAAATACTGGAAAAGAGAGGAAGAAATAGCATGAGATGAACATGCAGGATTATTGCATAGGTACATACGTGGCAGTGTGGTTTGTGCCTCCATCCCCATCACCTATATCTGGCATTTCTCCCCATGTTATCCCTCCCCAACTCCCTACCCACCACTGTCCCTCCCCTAGTCCACCTCCACAGAACTCAGTGTGTGATGCTCCCTCCCCTGTGTCCATGTGTTCTCATCGTTCAACACCCACCTATGAGTGAGAATGTGGTGTTTGATTTTCTGTTCTTGTGTCAGTTTGCTGAAAATGATGGTTTCCAGGTTCATCTACGTCCTTAAAAAAGACACCAACTCATCGTTTTTTATGGATGCATAGTATTCCATGTGCCACATTTTCCCTGTCCAGTCTATCATCGATGGGCATTTGGGTTGGTTCCAAGTCTTTGCTATTGTAAACAGTGCTGCAGTGAACATTTTTGTACATGTATCCTTATAATAGAACAATTTATAATCCTTTGGATATATACTCTGTAATGGGATTGCTGGGTCAAATGGAATTTCTACTTCTAGGTCATTGAGGAAGCGCCACACTGTCTTCCACAATGGTTGAACTAATCTATACTCCCACCAACAGTGTAAAAGTGTTCCGTCTCTCCACATCCTCTTCAGCATCTTTTGTCTCCAGATTTTTTAATGATCTCCAATCTAACTGGAGTGAGATGGTATCTCAATGTAGTTTTCATTTGCATTTCTCTAATGACTAGTGATGATGAGCATTTTTTCATGTTTGTCAGCCTCATATATGTCTTCTTTTGCAAAGTGTCTGTTCATATCCTTTGCCCACTTTTGAATGGGTTTGTTAGTTTTTTTCTTGTAAATCTGTTTTAGTTCTTTGTAGATTTTGGGTATAAGTCTTTTGTCAGATGGGTAGGTTGTAAAAATTATTTCCCATTCTGTTGGTTGCCAGTTCACTCTAATGATTGTTTCTTTTGCTGTGCAGAAGCTGTGTAGTTTGATTAGGTCCCATTTGTCTATTTTGGCTTTCATTGCCAATGCTTTTGGTGTTTTAGTCATGAAGTCCTTGCCTATGCCTTTGTCCTGAATGGTTTTGCTTAGGTCTTCTTCTCAGGTTTTTATGGTGATCTTATGTTTAAGTCTTTAATCCATCTGGAGTTAATTTTAGTGTAAGGTGTTGGGATGGGGTTCAGTTTGTGCTTTCTGCACATGGCTAGCCAGTTTTCTCAATACCATTTATTAAACAGGGAATCCTTTCCCCATTGCTTGTTTTTGTCAGGTTTGTCAAAGATCAGTTGGTTATAGATGTGTGGCATTGCCTCTGAGGCCTCTTTTCTGTTTCATTGGTCTATATCTCTGTTTTGGTACCAGTACCATGCTGTTTTGATTACTGTAGCCTTGTAGTATAGTTTGAAATAAGGTAATGTGATGCCTCCAACTTTGTTATTTTTGCATAGAATTGTCTTGGCTGTGTGGGATCTCTTTTGGTTCCATATGAAGTTTAAGGTATTTTTTTTCCATTTCTATGAAGAAGGTCATTGGTAGCTTGATGGGGATGGCATTGAATCTATAAATTACTTTGGGCAGTCTGGCCATTTTCACAATATTGATTCTTCCTAACCATGAGCATGGAATGTTTCTCCATCTGTTTGTGCCTTCTCTTATTTTCTTGAGCAGTGGTTTGTAGTTCTTCTTGAAGAGGTCCTTTACATCATTTGTTAGTTGTTTTCTTAGATATTTTATTCTCTTTGTAGTAATTGTGAATTGCAATTTGTTCTTGATTTGGCTCTCTTCAAGTCTGTTATTGGTGTATAGGAATGCTTGTGATTTTTGCACATTGATTTTGTATCCTGACACTGCTGAAGTTGCTTATCAGTTTCAGGAGATTTTGGACTGAGAAGATGGGGTCTTCTAAATACACAATCATGTCATCTGCAAATAGAGACAATTTGACTTCCTCCTTTCTTAATTGAATGCCCTTCATTTCTTTTTCTTGCCTGATTGCTCTGGCTAGAACTTCTAATCCTATACTGAATAGGAGTGGTGAGAGAGGGCATCCTTGTCTAGTGCCAGATTTCAAAGGGAATGCTTCCAGTATTTGCCATTCAGTATGATATTGGCTGTGGGTTTGTTGTAAATTGCCTTTATTATTTTGAGATACATTCCATCAATACTTAGTTTACTGAGAGTTTTTAGCATAAAGGGCTGCTGAATTTTGTCAAAGGCCTTCTCTTCATCTATTGAGATAATCGTGGTTTTTGTCTTTGGTTCTGTTTATGTGGTGAATTACTATTATAGACTTACGTATGTTGAACCAGCCTTGCATCCCTGGAATGAAGTCTATTTGATCATGATGGATAAGCTTTTTGATGTGCTGTTGCAATGGGTTTGCCTGTATTTTATTGAAGATTTTTGCATGTATGGTCATTATGGATTTTGACCTGAAGTTTTCTTTTCTTGTTGAGTCTCTGCTGGGTTTTGGTATCAGGATAATGTTGGTTTCATAAAATGATTTGGGGAGGATTCCCTCTTTTTGGATTGTTTGGAATAGTTTCAGAAGGAGTGGTACCAGCTCCTCTTTGTATGCATGATAGAACTAGGCTGTAAACCCATCTGGACCTGGGCTTTTTTTTTTATTGGTAGGCTATTAATTGCTGCCTCAACTTCAGCCCTTGTTATTGATCTATTCAGGGTTTCGACTTCTTCCTGGTTTAGGTTTGAGAGAATGCAAGTTTCCAGGAATTTATCCATTTCTTCCAGGCTTACTGGTTTATGTGCATAGAGTTCTTTGTAGTAATCTCTGATGGTGATTTGTATTTCTGTGGAATATGTGGTGATATCCCTTTTATCATTTTTTATTGCATCTATTCTTCTATCTTTTCTTTTTGATTAATCTGGCTAGTGGTCTGTCTATTTTGTTGATCTTTTCAGAAAACCAGCTCCTGGATTTATTGATTCTTTGAAGGGTTTTTTGCATCTCTATCTCCTTCAGTTCTTCTCTGATCTTAGTTATTTCTTGTCTTCTGCTAGCTTGTGAGGTTTTTTGATCTTGCTTCTCTAGCCCCTTCAATTTTGATGATAGGGTGTCGATTTTAGATCTTTCCTTGCTTCTCATGTGGGCATTTATTGCTCTAAATTTCCCTCTAGACACTGCTTTAAATGTGTCCCAGAGATTCTAGTACATTGTGTCTTTGTTCTCATTGGTTTCAAAGAACATCTTTATTTCTGCCTTCATTTCATTGTTTATCCAGTCAACATTCAAGAGCCAGTTATTGAGTTTCCATGAAGTTGTGTGGTTCTGAATGAGTTTCTTAATCCTGAGTTCTAATTTGATTGCACTGTGGTCTGAGAGACTATTTATTATGATTCCTGTTCTTTTGCATTTGCTGAGGAGTGATTTACTTCCAATTACGTGGTCAATTTTAGAGTAAGTGTGATGTGGTGCTGAGGAGAATGTATGTTTTGTGGATTTGGGGTGGAGAGTTCTGTAGATGTCTATTAGGTCCTCTTGGTCCAGACCTGAGTTCAAAGTCCTTGATAGCCTTGTTAATTTTCTGTCTCTTTGATGTATTTAGTATTGACAGTGGAGTGTTAAAGTCTCCCACTATTATTGTGTGAGAGTCTAAGTCTCTTTGTAGGTCATTAGCAACTTGCTTTATGTATCTGGGTGCTCCTGTATTGGGTGCATATATATTTAGGAAAGTTAGCTCTTCTTATTGCACTGGTCCTTTTACTATTATGTAATGCCCTTTTTTGTCTTTCGATTTTGTTGGTTTAAAGTCTGTTTTATCAGAGACTAGGATTGCAACTCCTGATTTTTTTGGTTCTTCGTGTGCTTGGTAGATCTTCCTCCATCCCTTTATTTTGATCCTGTAAGTATCGTTGCATGTGAGATGGATTTCCTGGATACAGCAAACTGATGGGTTTTGAAGTTTTATCCAATTTGCCAGTCTGTGTCTTTTCATTGGGGCATTTAGCCCATTTATTGTTAAGGTTAATATTATTATGTGTGAATTTGATCATGCCATTTTGATGCTAGCTGGTTGTTTTGCCTATTAGTTGATGCAGTTTCTTCATTGTGTTGATGCTCTTTACCATTTGGTATGTTTTTGGAGTGGCTGGTACTGGTTGTTCCTTTCTATATTTAGTGCTTCATTCAGGAGCTCTTGTAAAGCAGGCCTGGTGGTAATGAAATCCCTAAGCAATTGCTTGTTCATAAAGCATTTTATTTCTCCTTGGCTTATGAAGTTTAGTTTGGCTGGATATGAAATTCTAGGTTCAAAGTTGTTTTCTTTATGAATATTGAATATTGGCCCCCACTCTCTTCTGGCTTGTAGTGTTTCTGCTGAGAGATCCACTGTGAGTCTGATGGGCTTCCCTTTATGGGTAACCTGAACTTTCTCTCTGGCTGCTCTTAGCATTTTTTTCTTCATTTCAACTCTGGTCAATCTGATGATTATGTGTGTTGGGGTTGCTCTTCTTAAGGAGTATCTTTGTGGCATTCTCTGTATTTCCTCAATTTGAATATTGGCCTGCCTTGCTACGTTGGGGAAGTTCTCCTGGATAATATCCTGAAGAGTGTTTTCCAGCTTGGATTCATTCTCTCCATCACGTTCAGGTACACCTTTCAAACGTAGATTAGGTTTTTTTTCACATAATCCCATATTTCTTGGAGGCTTTGTTCATTTCTTTTTACTCTTTTTCTCTCTAATCTGGCTTTCTCATTTTATTTTATTGAGTTAATCTTCAGTCTCTGATGTCCTTTCTTCTGCTTGGTTGATTTGGCTATTGAAACTTGAGTATGCTTTGCGAAGTTCTTGTGTTGTGTTTTTAGGCTTCATCAATTCATTTATATTAGTCTCTAAGCTGTTTATTCTCGTTAGCATTTTATCAAACCTTTTTTCAGGGTTCTTAGTTTCTTTACATTGGGTTAGAACATTATCTTTTATCTCTGAGAAGTTTGTTATTATCCACCTTCTGTAGCTTGTTTCTGTCAATTCAGCAGACTCATTCTCCATTCAGCCTTGTTCCCTGGCTGATGAGGAGTTGTGATCCCTTGGAAGAGGAGAGGCATTCTGGCTTTGGGTGTTTTCATCCTTTTTGTGCTGGTTTCTTCCCATCTTTGTGGATTTGTCTACCTATGGTCTTTGTGGTTGGTGACTTTCTGATTGAGTCTCTGAGTGGATGTCCTTTTTGTTGCTGAAGTTATTTCTTTCTGTTTCTTAGTTTTCCTTCTAACAGTCAGGCCCCTCTGCTATAGGACTGCTGGAGGTCCACTCCAGACTCTGCTTGCCTGGGGATCACCTGCAGCAGCTGCAGAACAGTAAGGGTTGCTGCCAGTTTCTTCTGTTATCTTTGTCCCAGAAGGATACCCGCCAGATGTCAGCCTGATCTCTCCTTTATGAGGTGTGTCTTTGGTTATACGGGGATCAGGAGCTGCTTGAGGAGACAATCTGTCCCTTATAGGAGCTTAAGTGCTGAGCTGTGAGCTCTGTTGTTCTGTTCAGAGCTGCTGGGCAGGTATGTTTAAATCTGCTGCAGTGGAACTCATAATTGCCTTTTTTCCCCAGGTGCTCTGTTCTGGGAAGGTGAGGCTTTATTTATAAGTTCCTATCATTCTGCTACGTTTTTTGAAAGATGACCTGCCCAGTGAGTAGGTAGCCTAGTCAGTCTGCCAGCAGAGGCATTGCTGAGCTGCCATGGGCCCTGCCCCACTGTTGTGTGAACTTCATTGCAGTTTTGTTTATAGAGGTATAGTTAGAACTGCCTCGGTAATGGCAGTCTGCCTCAGCAATGGTGGACTGTCTCTGTAATGGCAGACTGCCTTGGTAATGGCGGACACCCTTCCCCAAACAGAGCTGGACTGTCCCAGGTCCAGCTGTGCTTTCTATGAAATTCTCAATCCAGAGCATTTCAGATTGCTGGTCTTTGTGGGGGTGGGACCCGCCAAGCCAGATCACGAGCTTCCCTGTTTCAGCCCCCTTTTTTTCAATTGAATGGGCGACTCTGTCTCCCAGGTGTTCCAGTTGCCAGTTGAAACAGCACCCGGATTTGTGTGAGTTTTTATGCAGAGACCTGCTGCGCTGGCTGAAACAGCCATGCTGGAGACTTGTGGCGCTTTTCCACCCCGGAATCTCCTGGTCTGTGGGCAGTAAAAATTCATTTGGAAATACGGTGATCACTCACCCTCTGTGTTTTTGTTGGAAACTGCAATCCAGAGCTGTTCCTATTCTGCGGTCTTGAATCCCTCCCCCTAGTTTGGGTATTTTAAATGAGCAATTGGGAAGAACAGGATTACAGATTTGCCAGGCCCAATCTGGATTCATGGTACATAGGACTTTTTGTCATTATACAAATATAAATGATTCTATTTGTGAATTTCTCTTGAAATAGTTAAAGGAAAACTATACAGAGAAAAGCTAACAAATCAAAGAATGTGAATTTCTGCTGTACAGAGAAGAGCTAACCAATTAAATAATGTGAGTTTCCTATATAATTTTTGGCAAAAGAAACATGTTACTTTAAGTTTTTCTAAATCTGATTAAATCTGACCAAGAGCCTCATACAGGAGCATGGTAAGAAATCTAAGCTCACTTATTATGCATCCTTCCAAAAGTGAACTTGTGCCCCAGTTGTCTTACACAGTTTAAAAATGTAACCTCTAAAAAATCTGAGCATGTAGTGTTCTACTAATATATTTATTTTAAATCGTACAAAGAAAAAACCACAAATAAATATATTTAATCTTTTTATAAGAATGTTAACTTTCATATTAATGGAATAAAACTTTGTTATTATTTATAAAGGTATTAGCCAACAAATCTTGATTGAGTATGCTTTATTAGTTTCAAAAATCTTGATTATATCATATCAGTGACTTAAACATTGAGTCCTAAGTCCAGTTTGTTTAGACATTTGGTTTTAATGGAATCAAAGCTAGGAAGATATATCTAGTAAAGATAAGTAGATCCAGATGGATGATGAGCACATGACTCTATTTGTGAAATAAGATTTTTTTGTATCCAATAATAGAAAGGTTTTGTTATAATTCATCTGTACGTTCCCTGTTCCATGATGTCAGTGAGTTCATGGTTCTTACATGTTAACACTAAGGTATTTCTTTGTTGCATTTTCAACTAAAGGGTTCAAAACCCATTGAAACTTTGTGTAGATGATTTAACAAAAGGCTAGAAAATTGTATTCTAAGTTTTTTAAATTCATGGATATAAATTTTTAATAGATAATATGCTCATTTAATTTTGGCAGCAAAGTCACATTTCCATCACCAAATATTTGTTTTCAAAATACTCTCTCCATAGCTCAAAATTCTTTCAGGATGTAGCTTTTTTTAAAAAAATAAAAAATTTCTTCACCTTTACCTTGATTCAGAAAAGTAAGGTGTTTATTATTTTTTAGGGAATGTAAACAAATTTGAAACATGTCTTTTTGTAAAATCATACATGTAACTTGTCTTATTCTGTCTGGGCTGCTTTAACAAAATGCTGTAGACTCAGTGGCTTATAAGCAATAGAAATTTTACTACTCAGAGGTCCAGAAGCTGAGAAGTCCCAGATAAAGAAACCAACAGATTAAGTGTCTAGTGAGGGCCCAGTTTCTCATAGTCATCTTCTCACCCTGACCTCACATGGCAACAGACATTTTTTATAAGGGCAATCCCCATTACCTAATCACCTCCCAAAAGCCTCAGATCTAAATACTGTCACCTTGGATGTGAAGATTTCAACATATGAATTTTGCTGTGGAATGTATACATTCAGACAATAGCATAACATATCTTTAAATCTCATGGCTCTTTTAAGTACTTTGCCATCAGATAACATAGAATAAAAAATGTCATACCCCATCTCATTCCACAGTACTGAAAGAGGCTCTGTTTGAGATTATATAAACCTACAAACAAATGCATGAAAGCTGAAATACATAGCAATAAATGAAAAGTCAGTGAAAGCATCAGCAAACTTTGTCACCTCTCCTCATTACAGAACTACCATTTTCCTCTAGTCAGCTGAATACTGTGGCCACGGCAGGAAAGTCTGAGAAATGAACTATAGTGTTAATAACTAAAGTGTGATTTTTCTTAGGATAAAATTGTACCTAAACACTTATCTAAACTTTAGAGATATTTAATAATTATATTGCACATGTTTCTACCTGGCAAATGACTGCAGTACCTCCTTCAGGGTGTGCTATCCAGCTTTTGACCCACACTGATATCAAGGCACCGTGTCCAAGACCTCATGGCTCCGTTGCTTCTGTGCCTGTCTTCAGCCTGGGAATGTTTGTTGAGCCTGGGGTTTGGCCATGTAGCATCTAGCCCCATTACAGAGAGCTGCTCTGTTTGAGATCCAGCCAACTCTCTGTGGTCATATCAGAAAATAGAATAACCGTTTTCTGGATCCATCAAATATTCTATTAGGGAGTTGTCTATGTCTGCCCCTCACACTGATATGAACAGGAGGCAGGGAAATACTGGGTAGAAGAGGGTGGTTCCCTGGCAAAGGCCCCACTCTCAAGCCTGGAAGCTCAGGGCTGTAAATGGGCAGAGGATTTCCTATTTTTGCTCCCCAAGGTTGCCTTTTCTCAGATCACTCTGGCCTGCCACACCTCTTACCTGTACCAAACCACAGGTTCCATGAGCAGAAGAGTGGTAGAGCAGCAGGACAGTATGGCAGAGAAGAGAGGAGTTCAGGTTGGGATTGCTGGAGAGGTCAGCTGCAGGATGGCTGAACTCTAGGGAAAGGTCATCTTCTCACTTGATCCCCTCTCCAGCTCTCTATCCATCCCGCTGAGAACCACCTCCAGCACTCAGTAAAATCCCCACATTTACCATCCTTCAAGTCCATGTGACCTGATTATTCCTGGATGCTGGATAAGGACCCAGGTCCACGGGGGTAGGATGTAAAGACTATCACCCTGACTCTCTGCCGAACTGGTTTAACACTTAGCTGTCTGTGGATGGCAACTGCCAGAAGAGCATTAATCATAACACACCTCGAGATGCTCCTGTGGGTCCAGAGCCCAAAAGCACTTGCCCTGGCTCCTGCACCTGCCCATCTGTGTGCTCCCCCTTCTGTAAGGGATTTGTGCGTGCAGCAAATGAGCCACACCCATGTTGCAAGTCCTGAGAGGGGGTCAGGGAAATCTCCTATCTCAACATGAAGTTTCGTATGCAGTTTTTGACAATTGATCATGAGGTTCTAGATTCCTAACTTCCCACTGACCATGACTTTTTAATGTCTTGGGAATGTTGAAGTCTGGATTCAATGTGTTGGCCTGGAGTGGCAGGAAGTGAGGGGAACAAGCCCATCTGGTAGATTTAAAGAGTTCGAGGAAGGCTCACTTATCTTACACTCATCTCCAACAGAAAGCCTTGGATTAAAAGTCAGATTTGTCAGTCGGAATACTAGCTCCAGTGCTTACTGGAGGGTGACCTTAACAAACTAAATAACTTGCTGAAACTCAGATTCTTCTTCCTCAAAATAGGCATAAAAGTCTTACCTTTCAGAGCTGGCATGAGAATCAAGGGTAATGTATTTAAAGTACATAGCACACTAACCCAGGTATTCAATAAATAGTGGCTTTTAACTGATTTTTTCCTCCCACTTTTTTTTTTTTTAACTGGTGGGCCTGGCCTTTCTGGGCAGAAAGCGTTGATCAAATAGCCAGCTGTGTCACTGGCTCAGGCCCTGGGGCAAGTCACACAGGCTACCAGAAGGAAGATATGTGCAATTTTAAGACTTTTTTTTTTTTTACAGCAGGTAGAAGACATATGATACAATGTGGGTGAATTGTCTGCATTTGTTTTGACCAAAGTCAGGGAAACAAAGAACAGGTGTGCACCACAACCAGAAGGTCTCAATCATGCATGCTCAGATCAGTTCTTTTATACACATATAAACTACTTTTTAGCAGGATATTATCCTTTGCTTATATAAAAAAAAATCTAATGTCCTTCACGAAACTTCTGAGATTTCTACCCCACGGTAGATCACTTCTGACTTTGTCTGTAATTGTTATTTGTTTGGCTTGCACCTTGTTTTTCTCAGGATACACTAGCATTTAGAGATGATGCTATGACCTGGGAAATTGGAAATGCCATATATACATTGCATAAACTTTACAACTGTTCTTGATTCATTTACCACATTCCCGGCTTACCTCAATTTGAAGTCAAATGGCTGAGTCTGACCTGCAGACTCTGGCCAAGTGACAGATGAAAGGAGTTCTCAGACACAGGTGTTTTGCCTATGAGAGCATGGCTAGGGGACTCCAGGGCTTACAGACCCTGGAAAGGGAGTCTGGCCCTACAGCTCCTATATGCCTGAAATGCTCATATTTGTTTTAGAACAGAATTAATGACAAAAGTCTCAAGCAAACACCATTTGTGGATAATTAACATTGCTGACCTCGAAGTAGAGAGCATTCATGTGAACAGATGATCAGAGGTTACTTTCTGGGGAAATAGGTAAGCAAATTCCTCTACATTCCCTTGTTATCTGCTCTTTGCTATTAGCTCAAGGTAAGATGATGAGGCTGTCTTCAGCCATAACGTTTTCCCAAAGCTTTTGCAAAATCTTCTGGCCTTCCAAGGTTTGTGTCTTTCCTATAATTTTTCCCACCACACTGATCAATCTTCTAGAGTCAAAAGAGTGTTTAACACCTCCACAGTTCTTTTTTTTGGATGGAGTCTCTCCCTGTCACCCAAACTGGAGTACAATGGTGTGATCTTGGCTCACCGCAATCTCCTCCTCTTAGGTTCAAATGATTTTCCTGTACCAGCCTCCTGAGTAGCTGGGATTGCAGATGCCCACCACCATGCCCAGCTATTTTTTGTGTAGAGACAGGGTTTCACCATGTTGGCCAGGCTGGTCTCGAACTCCAGACCTTGTGATCTGCCCACATTGGCCTCCTGGGATTACGGGCATGAGCCAGTGCACACAGCCTACACCTCCACAGTTCTAAGACCTTCCCCATGGTCCTAGTGCCTTGTACATTGGTGCTTTAATTTACTCACTTCACACATCTAATCCTACTATCCAAGCCTGAAGCAAATTTCCCTTCTGCATTGAATTTGGATTGCAAATTCTTTTTGCAAAAATGTTGACTCAACTCTCACTATTATTTATTGTTGATGACATCTTGCCATTCTAATTTGCTTCCTAAAGCTCTGACTATGGATTAGCAGATCAGAGCATGGGAATTTATCTGGGGAGAAAGGAGGAGAAATAATTTGAGAATTTGTGCCATTTCCTAGAGAAAACTGGCCTAAATGAGATGTGCATTAGTGGTGTAGGAGCTGTGGGGGAGGTTTTGGGTAGACAAAGGGACTTGAAGTCACTTTATTCCACTTGGAACTTGAGAAGCAAAAGGGTTCACAAAGAGAATCTTGGAGGGAGGTAAAATCAATCTCAATCTAGTTTAATTTTTTTGCTTTGGTCTTGATCCAGGTAAGTTCTTCAATCCTGGGAATAATTTCATTTCTGATACTTTAACACCAAGGCTCACAGTCCTGTCATTTCACTAGGGACAAAATGTACTTCTCCTTCACTTTGTTCTTAATAGGGGAGTCCGGTAGATCTTATCAAGAGACTTTCTGCAGGGGTCTTGTGTAAGTCTAGTTAGACCTTTGTTGGTTTTTATTTTTATCAATGTTATACACTTCTCAGGATTCTCTCCTGCCCTTTCATGCTGAGCCATTTGCTCTCACATGGACAGAGGCAATCACTGCCAGCCATTGATACAGAACTAAGTGGCACACATATACTTCAAAATTTAGATTGTCTATTAAATACTTAATATGGGAGCTGAGGATGTCGCTTGCTTTCAGCCTATTTCTATGCATTACCCCATAATTTTGCTCCTGAATCTCTTTACTGTGTTTTTTTATTATAATTTCATTTTAGCCAATATTAACTTTGACATTATTACAATACTATAAATGCTATTTACCACTGATCAATAGAGTACACTATGGTTATTCTTACTTTTTTACACAAAGTTTTTTCCTAGAATCAGTAATTGTCCTTTATGGATATTGTTCACCTGGATTTCTGAAAACATCACTGAATAAACCTCAAATTATCCCTTTTGTGTAAGTTTCCTTTTTGTATGTCCAAATATGTTAGTGTATGTATAAGTGCCTGCATGTCACACACATGATCTGTGAGATTAGCCAATGAATGAAGAAAGCTATCTTGAATGTTAAGATAAAAGCACTCTGGATATTTCATAGAATTTTCTTCTTAAAATCAAGTAGCAATATTAAGACAACATATGAGGAAATTTAAATTAAGCAGATGTTTTCATCCAAACTAGGAGACTGATATGTGCTATATAATTGAAGCAGTATCTATTATACATTGATCATTAAATCAAAATGACAGTAGTGGTATGAACTCTCATCATGAAGTGATGTCAGTTCCTACAACTTATTACCAAAGTGTTGAAAACTGTCAGAAACCAATAATCCAGGAGGCATTATGTAGTATGAGTGAGTGCCTAAAACTTTTTTTAGATTTATGTAAATATTTATCTTGAATAATTTATGTTAAAAGATAGGAGACAGTATTTTGGTCACTAGTCTGTTGATTGAGGGAGGAAAAGGTGGAAAGAGAGGGTGAAGTTAAAATGCCAAAATTTTACTGAGAAGACAGAGCCATAGGGTGCAGTTATGCATGTAAAAATTCATCTGCCTCCCTTTCTAGAGCTACGATTTTTATTAAACTTTTGGGCACAATTATTTACAGAAAAGAAAATGTAACTTCTGCCAACAAACTTGACTTCTTAGGAATCTACAAACAATTCATTAGACTTGAATTCATTACAGTCAAACTTACAATGTGTGGCAGCTATGAAGGTAATTTTCTGTTTAGAATGAAATAAATAGAAGAGGTCAAACAACTTGTCTCAGAAAACACTGATTATGGGTTCTCCAGTGAATTTGTTTCCACCTTTATCTGCCGACAAAGAGCTTGGTGAATAATAATACAGGTCTTATTGAAGACCCATGCAGGTGATGATTGACATCTTTTTGTCAGCAATTGGAGCTGTTCTTCTCACTTTTCCTGACCTGCACTGTCAGTTTTCAGCTTGTGCTTCCTTTGTATTTTCACTTTACACTGCTGGTTGCATTCATAGGAAGTGTGTGTATGTATGTGTGTATACCAGATTTAGGGAAGATTCAGTCTAGAAGGGCTATCCTGGGTCACAGTGGATTCCAGCCAGTTTTCTAAAGTGTGGTGACTGAATTCTTAAGTAACTTCCCTTCTTCCTGTAAAAGAAACTTAGTGAAGGTCAGATGTATGCCCAAGGAGAGCCATTTTAGCCCTCTTAGGGCAGAATTCTCTGATCCTTCCCATGTCTTGCCAACCATATAGACATGACACAAACTCATCCCCTGAAAGGAGACCCAAGGATGTGGCTTTCAGCTGGTTTAGGTGATGGCCCTGAGTTCTGAGCAGGCAAGCTCTAATTCTCACAGCGGCCCTTCGTTTCTTGACTCTCCTTTCCCTTAGTCCTCTGCACTTAGAATTCTTGCTTTACTTATAACTCATTCTTCTTCATTTTGTGAGGAAAGAAAAGCTTTATGAATGGCTTATCCACATGGTATCTCAGAGAAAAACTGGGCAAGATATCCTTAAGATACTCTTCTTTTCCTTTTTTCATCCCAATGACAACAATTTAATCTGAAATCTGGGATGTAATCTTTTCAGTCTCTGTGGCAGAGACCACTTACTGTCCCCTAAGTTCCATTCTTCCCTCTTTCTGTAGAAACACAACCCATATTTTTAGTTACACACATGCCTGCCAAGGGAAACATGACATTATGAGCCTCACTTGTACCTAGATATGGTGACATAACTAAGTTTGGGCCAAAAATTGCCAATAGAAAAAGTGTATGTAACGTTTGGGTGACAGCCTGAAGGAGATGAAGTGACTTTTGGTTGCTTTCATCTTTCCAACTAACTGGGGAATGGCAAGTGGAGCAACCATGGAAGCCACTTGTGGAGATGGCAAGGCACCACTCGAACCGAGGACTGCTCACATGTAGATAGAAAGGAGACAGCATTTACCATATTTCAGTCACTGTATTTTGGGGGTCCTTTATTCAGCAACTTAAGCTGTACCTTAAATAATAAAGGCTTTATCTTTATGATTAGTCTTTTAGTTTTCAGAAGCATTAAACCTGTTAAAACACATAGGTTGCTGGGCAAACATAAAAAAAGTGTTCCACATCACTAACGATCAGGGAAATGCAAATTAAAACCACAGAGCAATAATATCTTATTCCTGCAAGAATGGCTGTAATCAAAAAATTTAAAAAGTATATAGATACTGGCATGGATGTGGTGAAAAGGGAACACTTTTACACTGTTGGTAGGAATGTAAACTAGTACAACCACTAGGAAAACAATGTGGAGATTGCTTAAAGAACTAAAAGTAGACCTACCATTTGATCCAGCAATCCCATTACTGAGTATATACACAGAGGAAAAAGTCATATGAAAAAGATACTTGCACACACACTTATAGCAGCACAATTCACAATTTGAAAGACATGAAACCAGTCCAAATTCCCATCAATTGAATGGATAAAGAAAATGTGATGGGGATCTAAGATGGCTGAATAGGAACAGCTCTAGAGTGCAGTTCCCAGTGAGAACAGTGCAGAGGGTGAGTGAACAGTGCAATTCCAAATGAGTTATTACTGCCCACAGACCAGGTGATTTCTGGGCTGAAAAGCACCATGAGCTTCCAACATGGCTGTTTCAGCCAGCACAAAGGGTCTCCACACAAAAACTCGCACAAATCTGGGAGGCCATTTCAACTGGCACTTGGAAGGCCTGGGAGACAGAGTCACCCATTCAACTGAAAAAACGGGGGCTGAAACAGGGAGCCAGGTGATCTGACTTGGCAGGTCCCACCCCCACAAAGACCAGCAATCTGAAATGCTCTGGATTTGACAGTTTCGCAGCAAGTGGGGCAGGACCTGGGAGAGTCCAGCTCTGTTGGGGGAAGGGCATCTGCCATTACTAAGGCAGTCTACCACTACCGAGGCAGTCAGCCACTACTGAAGCAGTCGTTCACTACTGAGGCAGTCCGCCATTATCAAGGCAGTTCTAACAGTACCTCTATAAACAAAACTGCAAGGAAGTTCACACAGCAGCTGGGCAGAGCCCATGGCAGCTCAGCAACACTTCTGCTGCCAGACTGTGACTAGGCTACCTCCTTGCTAGGTACGGCATCTCTGAAAAAGGCAGCAGCACATCAGGAACTTAAAAATAAAGCCCCATCTTCCCAGGATAGAGCACCTGGGAAAAAAAGGCAGTTATGAGTTCCACTGCAGCAGGCTTAAACCTACCTGCCCAGCAGCTCTGAACAGAAGAATGGAGCTCACAGCTTAGCACTTGAGCTCCTATAAGGGACAGACTGTCTCCTCAAGCAGCTCCCTGACCCTCATATACACAAAGAGACCTTATAAAGGAGAGCTCAGGCTGGCATATGGTGGGTATCCTTCTGGGACAAAGATAACAGAAGAAGAAACTGGCAGCAACCTTTACTGTTCTGCAGCTCCCACAGGTGATCCCCAGGCAAGCAGGGTCTGGAGTGGACCTCCAGCAGTCCTACAGCAGAGGGGCCTGACTGTTAGAAGGAAAACTAAAAAACAAAAAGAAATAATTTCATCATCAACAAAAAGGACGTCCACTCAGAGACTCCATCCAAAAGTCATCAACTACAAAGACCACAGGTAGATAAATCCAAAAGATGGGAAGAAACCAGTGCAAAAAGGATGAAAACACCAAAAACCAGAATGCCTCTCCTCCTCCAAGGGATCACAATTCATCACCGGCAAAGGAACAAAGCTGGATGGAGAATGAGTCTGATGAATAGACAGAAACAAGCTTCAGAAGGTGGGTAATAACAAACTTCTCAGAGCTAAAAGAACATGTGCTAACCCAATGCAAAGAAACTAGGAACCTTGAATAAAGGTTTGACAAAATGCTAATGAGAATAAAAAGCTTAGAGAAGAATATAAATGTCTTAATGGAGCTGAAAAGCACAAGAACTTCGTGAAGCATACACAAGTTTCAGTAGCATAATTGACCAAGCAGAAGAAAGAATGTCAGAGATTGAAGACCAACTCAATGAAATAAAATGAGAAGGCAATATTAGAGGGAAAAAAGTGAAAAGAAATGAACAAAGCCTCCAAGAAATACGGGATTATGTGAAAAGACCTAATCTACATTTGATTGATGTACCTGAATGTGATGGAGAGAATTAATTCCAACTGGAAAACACTCTTCAGGATATTACCCAGGAGAATTTCCCCAACCTAGCAAGCCAGGCCAATATTCAAGTCTAGGAAATACAGAGAACACTACAAACATATTCCTCAAGAAGAGCAACCGCAAGGCATATATTGTCAGATTCACTGGGGTTGAAATGAAGGAAAAAATGCTAAGGGCAGCCAGAGAGAAAGTTTGAGTTACTCACAAAGGGAAGCCCATCAGACTCTCAGCAGATCTCTTGGCACAAACCCTACAAGCTAGAAGAGAGTGGGGACCAACATTCAACATCCCTAAAGAAAAGAACTTTCAACCCAGAATTTCATATCCAGCCAAACTAAGCTTCATAAGCAAGGGAGAAATAAAATCAGGACAAAGAATTGCTGAGAGATTTTGTCACCAGCAGGCCTGCCTTACATGAGCTCTTGAAAGAAGCACTAAACATAGGAACAGACAGTACCAGCCACTCCAAAAATGAAGCAAATGATAAAAAGCATTGACACAATGAAGAAACTGCATCAACCAATGGGCAAAACAACTAGCTAGCATCAAAATGGCATGATCAAATTCACACATAACAATATTAACCTTAAATGTAAATGGGCTAAATGCCCCAATCAAAAGACACAGACTGGTAAGTTGGATAAAACCTCAAAACCCATCAGTGTGCTGTATCCAGGAAACCATCTCACATGCAATCAAATAGATGCAATAAAAAAATGATAAAGGGGATATCACCACTGATTCCACAGAAATACAAATTACCATCAGACATTAGTACAAACCACTCTGTGCACACTGAACCAGTAAACCTTGAAAAATGGATAAATTCCTGGACACTTGTACCCTCCCAAGCCTAAACCAGGAAGAAGTTGAAACTCTGAATAGACCAATAAGAAGGGCTGAAGTTGAGGCAGCAATTAAGAGCCTACTAACCAAAAAAAGCCCAGGTCCTGATAAGTTCACAGCCGAATTCTACCAGACATACAAAGAGGAGTTGGTACCACTCCTGAAACTATTCCAAATAGTTCAAAAAGAGGGAATCCTTCCCACATCATTTTATGAGATGAACATCATCCTGATACTAAAACCTGGCAGAGACTCAACAAAAAGGGAAATGTCAGGCCAACATCCATCATGAACGTAGATGCAAAAATCTTCAATAAAATACTGGCAAACCAATTGCAACAGCACATTAAAAAGCTTATCCATCAAAATCAAGTAGGCTTCATCATGATGATGCAAGGCTGGTTCAACCTACATAAATCTATAAACGTAAACAGATAAACAGAACCAAAGACAAAAACCACTTGATTATGTCAGTAGATACAGAGAAGGCCTTCGACAAAATTCAATAGCCCTTTATGCTAAAAACTCTCAATAAACTAGGTATTGATGGTACATATTTCAAAATAATAAAAGCAGTTTACCAGAAACCCACAGCCAATATCATACTGAATGGGCAATAACTGGAAGCATTCCTTTTGAAATCAGGCACTAGACAGGGATGTCCTCTCTCACCTCTCCTATTCAACATAATATTGGAAGTTCTAGCCAGAGCAATCAGGCAAGAAAAGGAAATAAAGGTATGCAATTAGGAAAGGAGGAAGTCAAATTGTCTCTGTTTGCAGATGACATGACTGTATATTTAAAAGATCCTATCATCTCAGCCCAAAGTCTCCTTAAACTGATAAGCAACTTCAGCAAAGTCTCAGGATACAAAATCAATGTGAAGAAATCACAAGCATTCCTATACACCAATAACAGACTTAAAGAGAGGCAAATCAAGAATGAACTGCCATTCATAATTGCCACAAAGAGAATAAATACCTAGTAATACAACTAACACAGGATGTAAAAGATCTCTTCAAGTAGAACTACAAACCACTGCTCAAGGAAACAAGAGAGGTTATAAACAGATGGAAAAACATACCATGCTCATGGTTAGGAAGAATGAATGTCATGAAAATGGCCATACTGCCCAAACTAATTTATAGATTTAACGCTATCCCCATCAAGCTACCTATGACCTTCTTCACAGAATGGGAAAAAAACACCTTAAACTTCATATGGAACCAAAAGAGAGCCCACATAGCCAAGACAATTCTAAGCAAAAAGAACAAAGCTGGAGACATCACATTACCTGACTTCAAACTACACTACAAGGCTACAGTAATCAAAACAGCATGGTACTGGTACCAAAATAGGGATATAGACCAATGGAACAGAACAGAGGCCTCAGAGGCAAGGCCACACATCTACAACCATCTGATCTTTGACAAATCTCACAAAAACAAGCAATGGGGAAAGGATTCTCTGTTTAATAAATGGTGTTGGGAAAACTGGCTAGCCATCTGCAGAAAGCAGAAACTGGACCCCTTCCTGACACCTTACACTAAAATTAACATCAGATGGATTAAAGACATAAACATAATACCTAACACCATAAAAACCCTAGAAGAAAACCTAGGCAAAACCATTCAAGACATAGGCATAGTCAAGGACTAAAACACCAAAAGCATTGACAACAAAAGCCAAAATAGACAAATGGGATCTAATTAAACTCCAGAGCTTCTGTACAACAAAAGAAACACCATTAGAGTGAACTGGCAACCAAAAGAGTGGAAAAAAATTTTGCAATCTACCCATTTGACAAAGAGCTAACATCCAGATCTACAAAGAACTAAAACAGATTTACAAGAAAAAAACAAACTCATTCAAAAGTAGCCAAAGGACATGAACAGACACTTTTCTAAAGAAGATATTTATGAGGCCAACAAACATATGAAAAAATTCTCATCACTGGTCATTAGAGAAATGCAAATCGAAGCCACATTGAGATACCATCTCACGCCAGTTAGAATGATGATCCTTTAAAAACTCTGGAGACAACAGATGTTAGAGAGGATGTGGAGAAATAGGAACACTTTTACACTTTTACACTGTTGGTGGGAGTGTAAACTAGTTCAACCATTGTGGAAGACAGTGTGGCGATTCCTCAAGGACTTAGAAATAGAAATTCCATTTGACCCAGCAATCCCATTACTGGGCATATATCCAAAGGATTATAAATTGTTCTATCATAAGGAAACATGCAAATAAAATATTTGGAATGGCAAATAAAAATATTCCTAGAAGACTCCCATATAGACCCATAGGTCTAATTCAAACTTTATAATTTCAGATGGAGAATTTCCATAGAAAAGTACTTTTCCTGTCAGAATTCAAGTAAACCTCTTCCTAATTGAAGAAATCAGTTTTGTTTTGTTATAATTACCATTATAATATACGACATAATCACCATAGAAACATTTTGTTTTAAACTGACCAAGAAATCAACAATTACATGAGCACTCATATTGGAGTCAGCTAATGTATTAATATCAAGCCCTTTACCTACTCTGTGGAGAATCAGCAGCATTAATGAGGGATTCTGCTTTTAAGGCACTCACACAGGCTAGAGAGAAACCACATTGTGTCATATGATATAGTTACTGACAGAGTCAAGGCATGGTTTATTACATGCCAAGTGTTATGATATGAGTTGTGGGAATTCAGAGGACAGAGGCTCATGAGGACAAGAGTAGTTAAGGCTTCCTGGGAAATGCAGGTCCTTTCTGTGACTTGTGAAGATAAAGTTTCCAAACAATATAAAAAGTTGCCTATTTTTTTCTACAGTGTAACAGTAATGAACAAAATATAATTACTTCAAACAAGTGGGGTTTGGGACTCAGAATACCTTGTTTTCAATTCGCACCCTGATGCTTACTGGACATGTGTAATCATGGACCAATTATCTAACCTCTTGGAATATTTTCTCTGTAAAGTGGGTTTAAGTAATACTTTATATAGAGTATCTATGAAAGTTTAATGAGGTAATATACCTAAAGTAAGTTATTAACAACAAGAGTAATAATTTCAGAGGCTGAGGTTATATTGTCCAAGTGATTTTGCCTGATGTGGAAAAGACACTGTTTTTGCTCTCACAAACTTTATGACCTGAAAGATCTACTTGCTAGCTTGAGGAGTGACGCTGAAAGAGTGAGTGCCATGCTGGGGCTGCATTGTCTGCACTTACTGGCAAAGTCCTTGTGTGTTTCGAAGTTCTTTATCACTGTTTCCTGTGACAAATGTCCTTCGATACCTTATTTGCATTCAGCACTTTTTTTTCATATAAAATCTTTGTGTGTTGTTTTCTTTTTCATTTGAAAATCTTAAGTTTGCTATAAAGTAACATATCAGATAATTTAGAACTAAAGTTCTTTTCTTGGGATTATATATCCTACTCATTTCATTAAATAGAAATGAGAAACTCAAATGAGATGAAAACTGTTTTAGAGTTTGTATGAATAAAGTTATTTTCAATCCTTATTCTCAAAGGTATCCAATAAAAAATGAGAAGCAGAAGGAAGAAAATACACTGACTTTTTTCTTACTGAAAATTCTAGAACTTGGTTACCAAATAATTAGCTCTATTATGGACAAGATGTTGTAACAGTTTCTGCTAATGATGTCAAAATAATGCAGTGCTGAATTTATAATTCACATATTTTAATATACTCTTCCTACATACATTTTCTTAAAATGTGAACGTTTGTTCAGCTTATTCTATTTGAGAATATTTCTAATCCTTTATGATTATATACAGACCCCCCAAGGAGAAGACTCTGAATTCAGCAGTGTCAACTCAAATTTCAGATCCATGAAAGAGTTATGCTAGCGATTACGAGGCATGCTGTTTCTGAGTTCATAGATCTTCATTACACACATACAAAATGCATAATTTGAAATAATCTTTCTTTACTTTTTCTTTTTAGAAAGAATAAAAGGTTTGAAATTTTGTTGAGAATGACAAAGAAAAGAGACTCAATTAATCTACATAGTATTATAGCTGTTGTTTCTGCTTTGATTAGCCTATATATTCTCCTAAAAATCCATGTAAAGGAAGCTTTAAAATTATATTTTTCCCTCAGCGTAAAGGAGAAGGGATGATTGTAGTCATGGTGAAAGAAAATGTTTTTTAAAATTCTGAGAAAATTCCTAAACCCTAGGAATGCATTCATTGAAAGGAAGACATTGTGCTAATACCGAAGGGATTTTACATGAATGGAAAATACATCATTCCTGTTCTCAAGGCTTTTGTGACCAAAAGGTAAATTAAGAAAAGATGTGACTATCACTGAAACTCTGAGCTGCATTTCCCTGCAGCCTTTCCCCTTTGCACTTTTCTGTACTGAGAAGTATTAAATGTGAGTAATAATTATTTTTAAAAGCTCCCGTTTAAGGGAACATTAGCATTTAGAAAAATACTAAAATGCTGCAGTGAAGAAGGGGAGAGTGGAGAGTTTTGACTATACCTATTTTTTGGCAGTGGGGAAAGAGCACTTTACGTAAAACATGTGGGAGGATAAGTTCATCGTATGAGTCATGGAGAGTTAATGTTTGTTTTAATGTCAAGTTCCTATGCCCACATCCTCTGAGTTGGAAACATTATCCTCACCCCAGGATTGAATCTTGATTATCTATTGTCAATATTCCTCCCTAAGGGAGTATTTCCTCCATCTACATAGATATTATTTAATTGCTTAGTAGCTCCTTTCAGAGAGCAAACTAAATATTTAAGGGCTAATAAATTTTATGTGTGTTTATTAGTAAGGTATTTAGATATTGCCTCTTTAATAGATAAAACTGCAACCAACTGCTAAGGAGTAAAATTGTATCTGTCATACTGATCTTTTCTTTATCATATTTTGATAGGAGACATACATTCATTTAAAAAATTGAATTAAATGGATGAAAATAGAAATTTTGAAAGCATGTTCAGAAGAGTTTAAAAGTTGAATGACAAGAAAAGCATAGAAAACGAGAAATAAACTTGCCTCTCTCTTGCAATAATGATTCTATAACACTTCACCTTTATATAAAGCTCTCCAAGTATTTTAAAATTCCCCTTTTCCTATGTGACTACATTTTATTATCAGTGTAAATACATTTGCACAAATACATCAGGGTAAATACATTTATCCGTAAAATGCTTTCTTTTCCAAGGTGTATAATTTCATGTTTTGACTGAGATCTCTGATCTTATGATGTGAAAACAAATTTAAATAAGCTGATTTGTTATAAAGAGGCAGTGTTTTGAAAATCCTAAAATCACCGAATGCTAGGATTTATTGTTCTTCTGCCTTCTATTTAACATTGATTTCCAGAAGAGATGGCACAGGGCTTTTTCATCAGATGAATTCTTCCCAGTCTTGAATAGATTGTCTGCCAGGAATTTGTCTCATTTTCTGCCCTTGGCAGGACCACTGAATGAAAATTTTAGGTTTCCTTGGCTTCTGCTTAAGAGAGTCTGAAATTTAGAACACCTTTTATACAGCCAGCTCTTTTTTACTACTTTCGGACTGTTCACTCTTGGTCCTCCACTGCCAAAGTTACCACCATTCAGGAGTGTGTGTGTGTGTGTGTGTGTGTGAGTGTGTGGTGTGTCTGTGAAGTAGTGGTATTGATATGGACATGAGGCAGGGAAATACTGGATAGAAGAGGGCAGTTCCCTGGCAAAGGCCCCACCCTCAAGCCTGTAAACCCACGGCCCTAAATAACAGGCTTTTATCTTTTCATGCCCAAATGTTGCTTTTTGGCCCACCACACGCCCTATCTTGTATCCATATAAACCCTAAACCCCAGGCTCCATGAGCAAATAGATGAGCAGAAGAGCATCATGGCAGCATGGCAGAGAAGGAGAGAAGAGAAGGAGCATCCAAACATGGAGAGGGGTTGCCTGGGGGTGGCTGGAGAGAAAACCGACTGTGGGATGGCTGAACTCCAGGGGAAGATCATCTTCCCACTCCATCTACTTTCCAGCTCCCCATGCATCCTACTGAGAGCCACTTCCACCACTCAGTAAAATACCACATTCACCATTCATCAGGTCCATTTGACCTGATTCTTCCTGGACACTGGACAAGGACCCAGGTACAAAGAGGGCAGCGTGTAAAACGCTGTCACTGTGACTCTCACTGAGCTGGTTTATCACTTAGCTGTCTGTGGATGACAACTGCTAAAAGAGCATTAACTGTAACACATCCCTAGATGCTACTATGGAGCCAGAGCCCGAAAGTGCTCATCCTCGTTCCTGCAGCTGCCTGTCTGCATGCTCCTCCTCCTGTAAGGAGTTTGAATGCACCCAGCTCAAACCGAGTGAGCAAGCCATATCCTGTTGCAAGTCCCTCCAGTAGGTCAGGGAACTCTCCCATTTCAGTATTTGGGAGACTGGATGACATGCCAGTGAAGAGACAGCAAGAGTGTCAATAAGAAAAATGCAGGAAAATATGTTAATTTTTAGAGTCCAAAGGCCAGCTGAACTGCATCCCTGCCATCACTATGCTTTACCATGTGGTTTTTCATGGTCTGAAAAACTGCTCAGGTTTTTCAGATGGAGTGTCCCAATACAAGGTGAAAATGATGCCTGGATTGAGACTACTTCTTGGCGGTTACTATTACTAGGCTCTTGTAGTTTTAATATTATGATGTGCAGTATTATTTCCATTCTATATAATGATGCCAGGATAATAATAATTACTATGAACCTCACAGGGGATATTTTAATAATTAAAGTGATAACATCCTAAGAAGCAATATAGATAGAAAGCAAAGTGAGTAAAGTAAGATGTATTTAATGAATAATTTAATGCAGCAGTTCCCATTGTCCTTGCAAAACAAATTAATAAGATGCAGTATACTTCAATTTATCCTTTTAAGTGCTTCCTCTTGAAAGTCACTAGAGCATTATTGTCAAGAAAACATATAAAAATTAGATAGCATTTTCTGTCCTCAGAGCCACAATGTTCCCTTTTGCTTTGAAAGTCACAAAAATTATATTTTTATGTGGAATTCAAAAGATACTTTATTATTATTTTTTTTAATTTGACTAATGGGAAATTTGCAATGTCATTTTATGGGTAGTATTTCCTTCTGGAACCATTCTCCCACTGAAAATAGGTTCAAGGCTTGTAGAATAAATGAGGCCTCTGACCATGTTTTAAGAACCCCTAACATTCCCCTTCTCCTCCCCTTCTTAGCTCTCCATCCTTGTCTTGCAACCTGCACAGTTGCCTTTTTCATATTCTAGGTAGGGCATTTACCCATGCTAGAAAAGCAGCTTCAAACCCAGCTGTTACAGGGCCCAAACCAATAATATAAGTAAGAAAAATGGGCCAGGTGCAAGGGAAAGGGTTTGTGGGGGCTGTGGCAGATTACAGGTGCATGCCCCCTCTATGGGAAACAGCCCATTCAACACTGGGAATAGTGACCATTCTAGTTCACAGGTCACGTAGTCACATTTCTAACTTTTACAGGGGAGCTGAAAGTTTTGTTTCTTAGGTCAACTTTCTTGACCTTTGCATGTTAGGAAGTGATTCATAGTTTTTCAAAAGAATATGGCAGCCAGCAATGTATTCTTGCTGGCTGTCCTTGAGCAATTATTTTACAAAGTTGGACTTAGAATAGCCAGGCATTATCCTTGGACACTCAGCTTATAAACTGTCCAATTTGGACATTCTCCTAATAGAAGCTTTTCTGTCTCTCAGTGACTATAACCATACACTTCCATGGATATAATAATGCCCTGGTTTTACAGCATATTCAGTAGTTTCCTGAAAGCTTTTATACATAATGGCTTATGAAGCTTTAAGACTAACAAGTGAGATTTGGCAGTGCTAACGTTATTACATATGAGGAAACTGAGGCTTGGAAGGTTTGCATTCCTTGCCTTAATGTTATAACAAAAATAAGAGGCACAGGTGGATCAAGGATTTATATCTTCTGATTCCTTGCCCAGGGCATTTCCTGTTCACTTCAGTCTTTTGAGATCTGTAAATAGTTTAAATGTATAATACATTGTAAAATCCCAGCACTCAAGCCCTTAAGAAGTACTTGAAAATCATTAAAAACTCATTTCAGTTCCCTGAGAGGTAAACATTATTGTGCTATTTTATAAAAAGAAAAGGGATTCGGGCTCAATCATTGTGAGAATGTTGTCAGTTTCAAATGGTATTTCTTGTCTTTGTATTTCCCAGTTTGATACTCCACTGACTAGAATTTTATATATTCATCATTATTCCCTGCTGTGATTCTAAACCTAGCATCTCCTTGACATGAGAAATCATTTTAAGCATACCATGAGTGCCTAGTGCATAGTAACAATTGTCAATGAATCACAGAAGAGAAATTAAGACTTGTCTTTGCACATATAATTGTGAGAGGAATACATGATCTATAATAATGCAAATATTTATAAGAGTTTTACAATAAATTTAATGCAGGCACATGGAAAAAGCAAAAAAGGATGCAGAAGAGATGTCCTGGGTTTCTCTTGTGAGGAGATTCTGAGATGAGAGCCTGTGAGCAGGTAGTTTATTTGTGAGGTGTTCAAAGAAGGGAAGGACTAAGAAGAATGTAAAAATAAAGAAGAAAATTATTATAAAGGGGCATTATTAAGTTCACCCCACTGTGGACAGCTGCAGCTTATCACACAAATATCATATGAGGACTATATAGAATGCCTTAGAATGACCTGTCCAAAGGTCAATGTGGAGAAGCATTTGATCATTGATTTCCGTACACCCAGGGTTGCCCATAGACACACGGGAGCCCCTCTCACTCCTTTAGAGCACTGCAGCAGGAGGAGAGAAGCCTCAGGTATAGCGGGAAAGCATTGACGGTGGTGTGCACTTGAGGTAAGGAGCCATCTATGTGAAATAAGTTGAAGCCTGCCCAAAATGTTCGCAGTCAGCGTGAGTGGAAACACAGATGAGGCCAAGGAGCTGTTAGGCTGTGCACAAGAGGTGTCTGATGCAACAGCTTGTCAACAGGAAGAGCAGATTTCCACTTGGCTGTTTTTGTCTTTAGTCTTATGGTGGGACATCATAAAACTAAACAGCACTCAATAGTAAACCAGTGTTTATTTATTTATAAATTTTATATACTCCTTTCACTCCTTCCCCTAATGTGTTACAATTTTCAGTTATTTTATTGGTAATGGTGTAGTTTTAGACAATATACTCAAAACCGCTGTTTCTTACTTTAACAAATTTTGGTAGTTTCTTTTGATTTTTTAGTAAGTTGAGATTTTTGCTCCTACCTTTGCCTTCACTTATCTCCTTTCACATCTGCCTCAAGCAGTTGACAGCTATTCTTTCTTTTCTTTCTTTTTCTTTAGTGCTAAGGTTGATAGCTTTACGTTTTAAGTTATATTTTGTATCCTTAATTAAATTATCTGTGCTTTTTCTGTAGTTTGAGCTACGACTTAACAACAAACAGCATTTAGCTACTTTGCTTACGTAGAAGAATGATATACCAGAATTATATCTTTTCCAATGAATCACAAATCATGACCCTTGTACAACTTGAAAACAAAATTTCTATTATAAAGATTGAAATGAGTTATCTTTCATGCTATCACAATCTGAAAATTATGTCATATAGACTTTACCCTGTATGTGTATGCATCTGTATATTTCCTTGGAGTTTCTAATTTCCTCTCATTTCTTCTTGTTGAAAGAAGATAAATGCCTTATTTACCGTATCACTTCTACCCTTTAATCATGGTATCTCTGAAATGGCATTTATTCTACTTGTTTCTTTTTGAAGACCATTTTGGTGCTAACTGGCTTCTTGTTATAATTTTGATGCGTGGCTTTTTGTACTTATTCCACTTTGATGATTATACTGAGACAGTATTCATTTCACTTCCCTGTTCATTCTAGCATTTCTTGGATTTCACATTTTTTCCCTTCCTTGATTTGGACTCATTTTGTTTATTTCAATATGTTCTCAAGTAATTAAACTGTCTTGGCAAGAAGTCATGAGTCTTTACATGACTGAAATGCCTTTATTTGCACTCATAGTTGATTGATAGTATAGCTTGTCCAGAAATCTAGTTCAAAATAGTTTTTCTCTGTTCTTTTAAAGTATTGCACATTGTCTTTTGTATAAATGAGAAGTCTAATGCCATTGAATTCTTAATCTTTTTGTATGCATCCTATTACCCCAAAACTTACCCTGGAAACTTTTAGGATCTTTTGTTTCTTTACCCTTGAAATGCTGACATTTAAAACAAAACATCTTCTAACTCATTGCCTAAGAGCTACTTTTTATAATAGGATACTTGTTCCTGAAACTCATTTTAGATTATTGCTTGAAAACTTCTTTTTATACCATATGGAATCCACCATGGCCTGGATCCTATGTGCTCTTAAACACTACCTTAAAAATGAGAGTTTTGGAGTTGTCACTGTGAACTCATCACAGTCCTTCTTTCAGAATATTTGATACTTACTGTTGGAATGGCTTTATTTTGAAGACTGATAAATTTTATCCCTGGATTAGTTATTTTTTGGGTGCATGTGAATTTTACAGGACAGCACTGGAGAAGAACAGTCAATGGTAACTACAGCACTATGGTATCAACCTACAAAATGACCTGCAATTTAACCTCAGCTTCAAGAGCCCAAACCAGCCTGTTAACCATTTTTATGTGTACAGCCAAACCTCCAATGTGTCTTAATTTCATTTATTCTTCTCAAACCTGAAGTAAATTTTAGTTTTAAGCTAAAAATATAACGTTTAAGTCTGTCTTCACTGAATCTGCTTGGCACTGAGTAGACTCCTTTAGTTTAAAGATTATGACTTTCTATGGTTCTGGACATTGTCATCATCTTTTTTTTTTTTCTCCATAAAAATGTGGTGCAGAGTCCACACATCAACAACCTCAGCTTTTTCCCTAGGAGGTTTACTAAACCTGTTTAGAAAAGATTTCTCTGATATATTTACTTGAATGGCAAATCACCACGATGAGTTGCTGTTTGCTCTGCATATATTAGGGGAAGGAAAATGGTGCAGGTTTTATTCCATTAGCCTCCCTGTTTTAATCCATCCTTCTCACTCCTGCTTCTGAGCCTGGAGTCCCTAGAGATAAACCAAAATGACTGAATCCTACTTTGTTGCAGCTCACAGCTGAGCATATTTTTAACTTTCTTTGTTCTCTTTTCAACAGTCAACATTCTTTTCCTCAATTTCTATCTTTCAGAAATTTGTTGAACTCTCTAGCATGTTTATGGTCTCCCACCAAACTAATTCTCTGCACTTGCTAGATTTAATTCCCTCTTCCATTCCTTCAAGATTATTTTTAATGGCATCTCTTGAGGAAGCTTAAGTAATATCCAATTATATTTTTGTTTAAATTTCTTAATACAAGCCTAAACCCTTTCTTCCTCTGTACTTAATTTTGTCTTGAGAAGCTCTGATTTCATGTGAGTTTTCACTATAGGCTTGATAACAGAGATATTGGTTTTTACTCCTAAGAGAGAAATAGATGTGATACTTGTAAAAATAACTAGTACCTCTTCTAATTGTTTCCTTTTCATATAAATAGGCATAAAATACTTCTCATACCTCATTCACAAGATTTGATATCCCTTTAGTAGATGAGAAAAGTTTTGATTTATGAGCTTACTGCAAAAAGAGAGAAAAATATAAAATTAAATGGTAATGTTTTACAAAAGTTATTGTTATGTGGTGAGCCTGCCTTTCTGTCAGCTAGGAGTCTGGTGTAGATAATAAATCCCCACCAGTGATTTAGCATGTATAAAACACATCAATCCTTTTTATTGTATTTTGTGGACCTTGACATTTATGATAATTTCCTCATATCTACTTAAAACTCGTTCTCTTATGATTGCATTATTAAAGTGGATTTTTTGCCCTTGTTGGCTTATCTCATTAGCATGTGTTTATCATATATTTTCAGGGTAATTACCATTTTGGAATAAGGTACACAACATTAAATGGATTTCCTAGTTTTAAAAGGTGTCAAGATAAAGGCAGCAGCTTTTACCCCTCCCATCTCTAATATAGTAGAAAGACTACAAAAGACATTTTGATTTCTTGTCACTTGGGTCAATTGGATAATGGCAAGGATAATACGAACCCCTACTGTGTGTCCACAGCTGGTCCTGGATTGGAAAAGAAATGGTAAGAACACATTTCTATAGTATCCTCATTTTCAATGCTTCTGTTTGTTGTCCACCAATCAGTGTTCTAACTCTGGAACTTAAGAAAGGATACTATCTTAATTAATAATTTGTATGAAGGGGGAAAATCTCATTTCCTTAAATATGAAGTACAATTCAGGGAAGTGGTCACTTTTTATTTTCTAATTATTAAGTAAAATAAGATCTATTTGATCAGTCTTCAATTAAAATGGCTTTTCTCCATTAATATATACGTATGTATATAAAGCATGAGTGAATGTTCTCTGTAATATTAAAGATGAATGTGAGACATGAAGATGTTGCTATACGTTCTAAATTGTTAAAAAAACACTAACAGTCTATGTCATTTTACCATTGTAGTGTACTGCATAGCACTAAATTACTTGACGTTGGTAATCAATTTTTAATGTTCTTGGCATTTGTTAGTATGTAATGAAACAAAATTAAGTTTTTAAAGCATTTTCTTTGCAGTGTTTTTTGCTTTTTTCTTTTTGCTGTTGTTCCATTAGAAATCTTGAATTAATTTATTGAATAAATCAAATTATAGAGAATAAAGTCAGTATGCACCAGAGTTTTCAATTATAATTCTGTTAGAGGCACAGTATTTTAAGGATGGAATTAGAAAATGATGCTTCTAATTTAAAATAAAATATTTAATAATTATATTCATTATATTTTTCATTCCTGTAAAACCTCAAGAATATATAAAACTTTCTAATTTAGTGGTCTCAAAAGCAAGATAAAAAAAGTGACAGATAAAGTATTCATTCAACAAATTTCTATTGAAAGCCTACCCTATGCTAGCCCTACTCTGTTAGGCTATTTGCCATTATATCTCTAGTACCTATCTCCAAAAATCTATAGTCCAGTAGAGCAGACAGATGAAATAGAGTAGAAACATGAATATAAATAATAACAAAATTGTGAACAAGATGAAGAAAACAACAAGGGTTAATACTTACTAAAGTAGAAGTGGTGCAAACTGACTTTAAGTATGGTAATCTGGGAAAGGAAAATGTCATAAAGAAATGACATTTAAGCTGAGGTTTAAAGCCTGAAAAGGGGTTAGCCATGCCAGAAGCATATGCAAATGCTGAGAGGCAGGACTGAGCTCAGAATATTAGTGGACTTAGTAGCATCTATGATTACAGAGGTGAGTCCTTAGCAGAGGGCAGAAAGATCATGAGACAGGCTGCTAAGAGATGCAATATACAAATAGACAGTGGCTGGCCATATATGAGAATGAACTTTGGTCCATAACCTGCAGCAACTAGCCCCTTATCAACAATAAACAACCCAGGAAGCCAGCCTCCTATAAATCAGACTTGGAGGAAGCCAGATTGTTATCTCTAATGACAATCCAGGAGACTAAACAATAGCTTTTGTAACAATTGTCTTAAAATGGCAAGAACTTGATTAATAAACTGACGGCTTCCATGTCATCTTTGTGTGTGTATGTCCCTACTTCTAACTTAGGACCAAGCCGAGAGAGCCAAATATGCATCCCTAACCAATCACATGGAATGCCTACTTCTAGTTAGCTGCCTACCGCTTCCCCATGCCAACAACCAATCAGGGCACATCTGAAGCCTTCTCTTTTTTCCTACTGTAAAGTTTTCTTGCCTTAGCTTTCTTTGAGGCTTGCCAAAATGCAAATAACGGAGCTGACTTCCTTGCTATAACAAACTCCATATAGACTTTTCTCATTTCATTGGTCTTTATTCCTACACTTTAGAAGTGACAATAAGGAATTTGAAGTTTATTCTAAGCAGCATGGGATGTCTTGGAAGGACTTCAAGCAGGGGAGTGACATGATCTGAATAATATCTTTAGACCACTTGTATAAATATGTTCAGAATGAATTGGATTGGGGCAATAAAAGAAATAGACCAGCTGGGAGGTTATTGTAGTAGTTTGGGAGAGAGAGGACGTGCTGAAGACTGATGGCAGCAGTAGAAATAGAGAAAATTGGATAGATTTGAAATATATATATATTTAAGAAAATGATTATATGTTTACAGGAATAGAAAGTAAATAATGTGATGAACCACCTCTTTTGAGGTTTTATTGGTCCAAGAGTGTCTGTTTAAGCTAGTTACAATTAGGAGGTAGAGGAGGGCCAGCATCTGAAATAGTCCTTCATCAACACACAAGTGGAATATTCAGAATGTCAGACTTGTGGGTCTTATCAGGTATTTACTTACTGTTTTTGTTCATTGTTCTAGTTCCATACCTGACTTTACCATTATTTCTGACCCTTTCTCTTGTCTTTTTTCTCCTAAGCCCATGTAAGAAGAGCCTTTTGCTTCCCGCCACGATTCTGAGGCCTCCCCTGCCATGTAAAACAATAAGTCCCATTAAATCTTTTTTTCTTCCCAGTATCAGATATGTCTTTATCAGCAGCATGAAAACAGGCTAATATAATAAATTGGTACCAGGAGAGTGGGGTGTTGCTGAATTTATACCAGAAAATGTGGAAGCAACTTTGAAACTGGGTGACAGCCAGAGATTGGAACAGTTTGGAGGGCTCAGAAGAAGACAGAAAAATGTAGGAAAGTTTGGAACTTCCTAGAGACTTATTGAATGGCCTTTGCCCAAAATGCTGAAAGTGATGTGGACAATAAGGTTCAGGCAAAAGTGGAAACCTCTAATAAACCTATCAGAGCTTGTGAGACTTATTCACTATCATGAGAATAACACAGGAAACACTGAACTACAAGATTCAATTACCTCCTCCTGGGTCCCTCCCATAACACATGAGAATTCTCGGAGATAAATTCAAGTTGAGATTTGGGTAGGGACACAGCCAAACCATGTAATTCCACCCTGGTCCCTCCAAATCTCATGACCTAACATTTCAAAACCAATCATATCTTCTCAATAGTTCCCCAAAGTCTTAATTCATTTTCACAGTAACCCAAAAGTCCACAGTTCAAAGTCTCATCTGAGATAAGGCATCCCTTCCATCTATGAGCCTGTAAAATCAAAAGCAAGCTGGTTACTTTCTAGCTATACTGGGGGTACAGATATTGGATAAATATAACCATTCCATATGGGTGAAATTGGCCAAAGCATAGGGGTTACAGGGCCCATGGAAGTCTGAAATCCAGCAGGGCAGTCAAATCTTAAAACTCCAAAATGATCTCCTTTGACTCCAGGTCTCACATCCAGGTCATGCTGATGCAAGAGATGGGTTCCCATAGTTTTGGAGAGCTCCACCCCTATGGCTTTGCATGGTCTACCCTCTCTCCCATCTGCTTTCACAGACTGGCATTGAGTGTCTGCAATGTTTCCAGGTGCATGGTCTAACAGTAGATCTACCATTCTGGGGTCTGTTGGATGGTGGCCCTCTTCTCACAGCTCCACTAGGCAGTGCACCTGTAGGGACTCCATGGGGGCTACAACCTCACATTTCTTTCCGTACTAGCAGAGGTTCTCCATGAGGGCTTCACCTTTGCAGCAAACTTTTGCCTGAGCATCAAGGAGTTTCCATACATCTTCTGAAATCTAGGCAGAGGTTCCTAAACCTCAGTTCTTGACTTCTGTGTATCTTCAGGCTCAGCACTACATGGAAGCTGTCAAAGCTTGGTGCTTCCACTCTCTGAAACCACAGCCCAAGCTGTGCATTGGCCCCTTTCAGCCACACCCTTGGCATGGCTGGGACACAGGGCACCAAGTCCCTAGGCTGCACACAGCATGGGGACCCTGGGCCTGGCACATGAAGCCACTTTTGCCTCTGGGCCTGTGATGAAAGGTGCTGCCACGAAGGTCTCTGACATGGCTTAGAGATGTTTTTCCCATGGTCTTGGGGATTCATATTCAACTCCTTGCTACTTATGCAAATTTCTTACAGCCTGCTTGAATTTCTCTACAGAAAATGGGTTTTTCTTTTCTATTACATAGTCAGGGTAAAAATTTTCCAAACTTTTATGCTTTTTCCCTTACAAAACTTAATGCCTTTAACAGCACCCAAGTAACATTTTGAATGCTTTGCTCCTTAGAAATTCCTTCCTCCAGATACCTAAATCATGTCTCTCAAGTTCAAAGTTCTACAAATCTCTAGGGTAGGGGCCAAATGCCACCAGTCTCTTTGGTAAAACATAACAAGAGTCACCTTTACTCGAGTTCCCAAGAAGTTTCTCATCTTTATCTGATAGCACCTCAGCCTGGACCTTATTGTCAATATCGCTATCAGCATTTTAGGTAAAGCCATTCAACAATTCTCTAGGGAGTTCCAAACTTTCCCACATTTTCCTCTCTTCTTCTGAGCCTTCCAAATTGTTCCAACCTCTGCCTGTTACCCAGTTCCAAAGTCACTTCCACATTTTCAGGTGTTGTTTTAGCAACACCCCACTCTCCTGGTACCAATTTACTGTATTAGTCCGTTTTCACACTGCTGATAAAGACATACCTGAGATGGAAGAAAAAGAAGTTAAATTGGACTTACAGTTCCACATGACTGAGGAGTTCTCAGAATTATGGTGGGAGGTGAAAGGCACTTCTTACATGGCAGTAGCAAGAGAAAAATGAGGAAGAAGCAAAAGCAGAAACCCCTGATAAACCCATCAGATCTCGTGAGACTTAATTCACCAACAAAAGAATAGCATGGGAAAGACCAGCTCCCATGATTCAACTACCTCCCCCTGGGTCCCTCCCACAACACATGGGAATTCTGGGAGGTACAATTCAAGTTGCGATTTGGGTAGGGACACATCCAAACCATATTGAGTATTCTATGGTAAGAAAAATCAGAAAGTTGATACCTGTGAGTCAGTAGTGGTAGTGATTAACTGATAAGGTGCATGAGGGAAATTCCTGTGGATAGTTATGTTTTATATGCTGATTTAATTTTTTTTGGCATATAGGTGTATAAAATAGTAAAAGCCACTGAGTTGTGCATTTTTACTATATATGAAATATTCTATTATAAAAATAGGACACTATAAAACTAAAAGTTGATTTGGAAAAGAAAATGTGATTATATATGGGGAAATGCTAATATACTGTCAATAAATAAGACGGCTACAAATTTGTGTTTATATTATGCTCTACTACTAAACCAGGTAAAATGAATGGAAGGAAAAGACCTAGAGCAGATATGCTGCAATGTAGCAATCAAGATTAACATTGATGCTGGTAGGATTATGCATATCATTAAGCAATTATGACAGGCAGTTGATCAGTTAATTTAAACTCTGTCAAAGCAGAGAATCAAAAGTAAAGTACATACATACCCTAAATATTTTATTTAAAATTTCATAGTAATTGTTAATTTGTTTTCTTTAAGAACACAGGCTTTTTCTTTTTTTGAGTACTATTCTGCTAATTGGAGTTCACATTATTTTTTTCTTTTATAAATTACCCCTTTTTGGTTTCTTTAGCAAGGTTTTAAAGAGGTTTGGAAATGATCTGAGTACAGATTATTCTAATTTTTAAAAAATTTATTATGTCCACACCTAATTCAACAGTAAATTTTAATGATTTTTTTTTATCAAGTCTTTCCAAAGGACTCAAATTATTTTTATAGACTCAATAGCTTTCTTTCTTTCAATATGCATATTTTCTTGGTTTATATGACATTTAATTACACTTCATAAACGTATTAATAGGTACAACTGGTGTAAATGAGTTTTTGAATAAATAAACTTATTCAGTAACCATTATGGCATACAAATCAACCCATGGGAGGAGATACTGCAAATATGCCAGAGAAAGGCTTGCCAACCATAAGCAAATTCAATATTCCCTGGGCATTAGTATGTTTTACAGAAAAAAATAGAGAGTGTTGATTAATCTAGCCAGTCTGTTGAATGGATATCATTAAGAGAACTTGTACAAATTTCCCACCTTGATCATATATTTTTCTAGTCATAGAAAGCAAGCATTTATATTAAAGTTAATGTTATGAGCAACAAGAAAATTAATAATACAAGTAAAACCATCTTAAAAATGATTATTTAAAGGAACTCTGAAGTTTGAAACTGAGATTGCCTCATGTGTCTAGCACTCTTTTGACAAATTTTTACTTCTGAGTTTTGAGAAGGGGAGACATATGAAGAATAATATTTTCAAATTCTCCAGAACCTAAGTTCAGACTCCTCAAGGAGTGGATGTTGCATTTTGCCCCCAAGAAATCTTGGGATAACGTTTGGAAATATGAAAACATATTCTTGGTTCAGAGGCAATTTGTGAACTTTTCTCTGCTTCAAGCCATAGCATAAGGATACACAAGGAAATTGGAAACAATGCATAGTAGATGGCCTTTGAGATCTGACGGTGGATCAAGGGGCCAAATTGATTTAGTTCCTGTATACTTACTAATACCACCTACCTTAGTTGACTAGTTCAGGTGTTCACTTCATCCCAAAGTGACTCAAGAATATATTCTGATTAGCATAAACTAATCATGTTCTTCATTTCACACCCTGTATCTTTTCATTCTAACCTCTTGTTGGAGTAAAAATGTCCAATGAGTTTCCCGTTGACTATGTTTCTCAGGTTAAATAGATTGGATTTTTCTTTTCCTGCAATCGATTTAACAGAATTAAAATTTTTTAGGAACTCAGTGTTGCTATTTGTGCTATTTACACTGTGAATTTCTTTACATAGTTAACTGGGATTTTAAATACAAACTAGGCCTCTAAATCTGTCCTGTCTACGTTTCAAATTAATGATTGTTATGTAGTTAAATTTAATAGTTATTTACATAGCCAAACTCAGCATTCTTATTAATCTGCTCTCAACAAAAAAAGTTTCTAATGGGGGGGATGTTTGTGAATCTTTGTAGAGTTACAGTATGGTGAGTATATATTCATATACATGCTACTTTGGTAGTATGGAGCCTACTTGCCCCAAATCATACCTTATTTGGTTAAAACAAAAACTGGTTTGAAAACAAACACAAGTATATAAAAAAACTATGAATATATGCAAGGGTTTCTACCCTAGAATGAAGAGCTTAGCAACTAGCTCTGTGATATTTAAATGCAATTCAGGCTAACCAAAGGTTTTGTAGACTTGAATTATGTGACCAAAGACTGAACCAGTGTCAGGAAAATACCTAAATGATTAAAATGACCACCTATATTATGAAAAAAATGGAAAGATTTGTTTTCTATTTTAATTGTTTTTGACCTGGAAATCAAATTGTTTGCATCTCAGATTAACTACTGAAAATTTAAAGAAAGTCTTAGAAAAATAAGAATTTTAAAAAACTTTTTTTTCTGAGAAATTAAAATGAAACTTTCAAGTTGTTCATTTGCTTTTCATATACAAAAGCAAATTTTACATTGATTTGAATATTATGGTTAACCAATATTAACAAAGAAAAATATCCCAATTAAGAATGCCCCATTTCATTTTGCATTTTAAAGAGGTCAGGCTTAGCAATTAAAAACCAAAACCAAAACAGAAAAAGCTCAGTTATCTTTAAGCATCAGACTGATAGTTCAGTATATTTTTGTCATTGTCATGTAGATAACCTGTTCTGAGCCCACACATAACTAGTACACTAATTATATGCCAAATCTCACTTACATTACAAGCTCAGTTATTTAAAAGGGATGATATTTGTCATTATTATGCATTCTCTGGTGACTTTGTCATTGTAACTAGACCTAGGCCAGTTAAATGAAAGTCTAGTGTTTCAGACTGCTAAAGGGATAACAGTGGTAAACTTACACATGCAAAAATTTAATATATGTAATAACAAAGGAAATATAAGGTGAGATAACAATGTAGCTTTTCTTCCACCAAATTATAAAAATGAAAAATAAATATAATATTCATGAGGGAGTGAGTACATGAACACTGTTATATATACCAGGTGGAATTTTTGTCTAATTTTGCTCCTCAGTTTAGCTAAAGCCAGGCTCTTGTCAAACAACCAGGAAAATTTAGGCACATGGACACATTAAAGGGTGAGTAGAGCAGGATTTTACTGGGCGAAAAGGGGAAAAAAAAGAAAAACGTAGCAAAGTGAGATGGAGTCCTGCTAACAGCGCCCCCCCCACCCAACCTCAGAGACTGAATCCTGGGCCACCACACAAGAATTGAAGAGGACAGGCTTCTCCCCTCCCTGCCTGTGGTTCCACCCTGTTCTTCCAGGGTACATGCTTAGACGAGGCCCTGGGCAGGTTCTCTCATCTGCACAAAAGCATCTGATGTAGACACTGGTGGGTGGGTTGGAGATTCTCCGTGGACCTCTTTTTAACTGCCTAGGCATGTCTCAGAATTATACAGTATTACAATATTTTTGAAGACAGGCCAGAAATTTTAAGAATATTCAAATTCTTTAACTCAGAAACCCAACTTATATTCTAGAATTTTACCTAAGGAAAAAATCAAATATATACAAAATCATTATGCACTAGAACATAAGGTAACATTATTTATAACTTTAAAAACTGGAAATAAGCTAACATTTGAAAATAGAGAATTGATCAACTTAGTTATGAAATACCCAGAAAATCAAATAATTTTATATATGGTATAACATGGTGTGGTAGAAAAAACATGAGTGTTTTTAGTTTCTAATTTTTTCTAGTGGTATGATTGTTTTTTAAGGTTGCCTAAATGGTCATTGAACATATGTTTTATTGTAGTTGATAATTACTTTGTGTTAAGAATCTATGCATCTTTGCAGGGGTTCCTCTGCTTGCTTTGTTAACAGTGGTCTCTACTCAATTGAACATAAGTCAGCATTTCCTAAATATACTCCTACGAATATTATTGTAATTAAGGATGCAAAATATGATTCAGATTACAAGTTATGTGTGCATAGAAAATACAAATTTCTATTTTACATATTGATGGTTGATCTTTCTCGTTAGCCTCTACCTACTGATGAGCAGGAAAATAAATGTATCTTAATATTGAGTCTGTTAAAACCTTAGATCGAATAATTTAAATAATACCTTTGGTAATTCCATCCTCTTAAAAAAATGCCCATTTTCTTAGATCTCATTCTTTTGTCCTCCTCCAAACTCTTCTGAGAGATGATCCTTAAGGAAGGGAGAATTTATGCCATATTGTAGAAGAACAAGAGCCTGAGATTGTTGAACCCTGGTTTCCTTAGAAACCCTTGGGTAGCAAAGCTTACAAACCAGCAGAGCCAAGAGACATGGAGACACAAAGAAAAAAATTGTGAGCCATTCAATGAAATTGTGACGTGTGTGACTTTTACTACTTGCATCATTGTATTAGTTTGCTAGAGCTGACATAACAAAATGCTACACGTTAAGTGGTTCAAACAACAGAAATTTAATTTCCCACAATTCTGAAGGCTACAAGTATGAGATCAGGTGTTGGCAGGGTTGGTTTCTTCTGAGGCCTGACTCCTTGGCTTGCAGATGCACCCTTCTGGTGACACACATGGTGTTTCCTCTGTGTGCATCTGTGTCTGAATCTCTTCTGCTTATAAGGATACCAGTCATATTGAATTAGGGCCTTAGTCTCTTCAGGCTGCTGTAATAACATACCATAGACTAGGTAGGAGGCAGCTGTGGAGGTCAGGATGTCTAAGACCAAGGCATCAGCAAGCTTGATGTCTGGTGAGGATCTGTACTTTCTGGATCATAGATGGTACCTTCTAGTTGTGTTCTTACATGGTGGAAAGGGCAAGACAGTTTTCTGGGATCTCTTTTTAGAGGGACACTAATCCCATTTATGAGGGTTTCACTCTCATGAGCTGATCATCTCCCAAAAGCATCATTCCCTAATACCATCACTTTAGAGTTTAGGATTTCAAAATATGCATTTTGGAGGACACAGACATTCTAATCATACAGGACCCATCCTTATGATTTCATTTTATTTTAATTACCTATTTAAAGGCCCTGTCTCCAAATAGAGTCAGTTTCCAAGGAATTGAGTTTTAGGACATCAATGTATAAATTTTATGGGCAGGGGGTTAGAAAAAATTCAGCCTATAAAAATCAGGGTTCTTTGTATTTTGGATGTGGGTCAAGAGGCATACATTGGTCATTGGTCAAAGCATATTTAGCACTGTGTAGGACTATACCCCATATTTGCAATATTGCCTTCCAGCTTCTGAGTGATGTTATGCATGTAGGGATTATTAAAAATCATAAGTTTCACCTGATTGCCCAATTTCTTCCAGAGTAAAATGGCTGGGTTTTTTTTTTTTTTGTCAAAAATACAATATTTAAAAAATACCATCTGATAAATTCACGATTGCTAATCACAATAAGGATATTCTGCAATGGGAAAAATAGCTACCCCTTTATAATGGAAAGGGTCCATAGTTGACTGGGTACCTGAATCGCTGGACAAGATCCCAAGGCTCAGGATTGTTCTCTGTTCCTGGCATATGAGACACACTTTAACCAGATGAAGTTTATTGAAGGAAGGTTTGAGGGCTTCATTTATGCATAACCTCTGATTTGCCAACATGGCTACTTTGTTATGAACATATTTATCAAGCTCTGGTATAGCTGTGTAAAGAACCAACCTCATGGCCACCTGTTCACTGGGAGTGTCCTCTTTAGTGAGAGCCTTGTGGTGAGTCATCAACCAGTGAGAATCAACATTTTTATACTTTAAGCTATTTCACATACTTCTCCAACTCTCATTTAATCAGTTTCTTTTTTGTTTTTCACAAATGCTTGACTCTTTGTAGGCAAAGTATTAGCCACATGCATGTATTGTTATAGGTCCCTGCCTCAGGCCACACCTCTTTTCAGGCAAAGTAGACCAAAAATTCTACACTCAAGATCAAGCCCTTCATTTCTTACTACATTAAACATATGCTTCAAATATGGTCCGGCAATTCACTTCTAAGTATTTACCAAAGGCATATAAAAGCACACATTGATAAATGATTTGTACATATGCATTCTGGGTGGTTTTATTTTTAGTAACCTCAGACTGGAAACAATGGGTGGACAGATAAGTTATAACGTAAATAAACCATCAAATGCTTCCAAGCATCACAAATGAACTGCTGATTTCATGTGTCGACATGAACAAATTATACAGATTTTGTGAACAGAATAAACCAGACAAAAAAGAATATATATGATTTCATTTATTTAAACTACTAGAACAGGCAAAACTAAAGTGCAATAAATCACATCAGTGGTCCTCTGAGGTGAGGAATGGGTGTGGGGCATGGACTGCAAAGAATTACTGGTCTACACAGACATATGGATTAACCAGAACTCATCAAACTGTACACTTAATAGTGTGGAATTTATTGTATGAGACTTATCCTTAATAAAGTTGATTTTTTAAAAAAGTTCTGCCCAATGGAATTTATTCCTTTTTCAATATCATCCAAGGCTACTCACAAGTGGGGCTAAAATGACTACATCAATACACTTGCTACTCATACCAACATTTAATAAAGTGCCATCTGCAAATAAGGCTTGAATGATTTTTTTCCTAGCCATGGAGAATTTTCTCCAAGGCCCTTTGTGTGGATTTAGGGAAAGATGGTTTATGTGGCAGGCACATTGGGAAATGGATCCATCTGCTCTTGTAAAATCCTTGTGTTTTTATGACCTTCTCAAGCCCAATCTTGCACATATTACTTCTACTTGGTAATGAGAAACTGTTGGGCATTCCAAGTTTTATGAGTTGATGCATCAGATAATACCAAGGTCATGATGAGCAGTACAGATCAGAGGCTACTGCTTGCTCATGTCCTGTGTTCATGTTTCTGATCTCTAGAGAACTATTAGCAACAGGCAGTTATTTTTTATTATAAAAGGCTCGCTGAAAAGAGCATAGCTTTGTTTCAGAACCCAGGTGTCACTGTTGAGATTCTTCTATCCAGTTTTGCGATATGCTCCCTAGTATTTCAATCTGCCTCAGAGACTAAGTGCAATTGAACCTTCATGGTCATAAAGAACAACCAGCAAAGCTATTTACACTAGACAGCTTTCTCTTGCTCTAGGGTGTTCTCCATGTTAACAGCCTTTTGGACTATTCAGAAAAATAGTTTTGAACAGCATATTTGAATATGGCATATGTTGTTTCTAAAACCCAGAGTCCCACATATTTCTATACCATGTAGAAGTAGAAAATAAAATGTGCAGTAAAATATGTCACTTCTGGACACATAGGAACTGCAGTAGGATGGCAGGCCTTGACTTTTCCTTGAACTTACTCTGAATTCTGGCACACAAGTGTCAGTTTCAGATATCTACAGTAGCTGCTATCTCCCACTCTCTAAGTCCTATTAATGTGATGACATCAATATACTGAAGGAATATAATCCATGAAACAATTACATAATTGAAGTTTTTGCAAACTGAATTATGACATAAAGGCAGAGAATTGATAAGTCATGTGTGGTTGTCTTTTCAAAATTTTCCTCCCTCTTGATTAATATCTGCATGTATGTGCTAATTTGCTCCAATAAAGAGTTCTTGTCTTTATTTTCAGAAAACTAAACAACCCATTGTGATTTTTCAGTTTTTTCTCACAGTGAACATGCATGGGTTTAACACTTGGGCTTTTCAGCTTGACCTGGCTAACATATATTTCTATGCCAGTAGAAAGGCTAACCTGGAGTTTCAGGAGGCCAACAGATGACCTGGGTGGCCAATTCATTACGTTGCACGATTGACCAATGTATGTTTTGTTTCTCCATATCTAGAATATACAGAAACATGACCCAAGTGATAGATGTGTAAGTGGCATGTCTCACTATCACATCAGATGACTCACAAAATTGTTGTTTCTGTCTTTATAACCCTTAGCTTTGCTGGTTTAGAAGCCTTAGTACTTAAAGGGTATAAAGGAACCAGGAATTCAGCAATCTGAAGGTTCCCGACTCTGGTATTTCACAGCCTTCTCTTCACAGAATATTCTAAGACTGGCTTAGTATCTCCCAACCCAAAGTCAGAGGAAAACAAATGAGTTCAAACTTTAAACCTTAAACTTGGTCTTTTTGTTTACAGCAGAGAAGTTTAATTTTTCCACACATTTACTTTCTTTGGAATCTTTATGTAATTCTAGAAATCTTGACTATCTGATATTCCTGTTCAAAGAAGGATATTAAAAGTGGAAAATCAGTAGAAGTGAAGGCCTACTGGAAGCAACACACTGTTGGCAGGAAGAAAACAACTGATATGTACTAGTAAAAGATAAGAAAAATATGCTAACATAAGAATTAAGCCAGATGTGGTGGTTCATGCCTATAATCCCAGCACTTTGGGAAGCCAAGGCGGGTGGATCACAGGTCAAGAGATTGAGACCATCCTGGCCAACATGGTGAAACCTCATGTCTATTAAAAATACAAAAAATTAGCTGGGCGTGGTGGCACATGCCTGTAGTCCCAGCTACTGGGGAGGGTGAGGCAGGAGGATCGCTTGAACCCGGGAAGTGGAGGTTGCAGTGAGCTGAGATCACACCATTGCACTCTAGCCTGGTAACAAAGCAAGAATCCATCTCAAAGAAAAAAAAAAGAATTCAGAATGTTATCTATGTTATCTGCAGACTTTCTGTGTATTTTAAATGATCTGCAATGAATAGGTATTATCTTTACATTCATAAAAAAGTATTAAGGAATATTCTGAAATTAGTATGATGCCTTTGGTTTTCTTTTTGTGCAAGTTGCTTTGGCTATTAGGATATTTTTTGTGGTTCCACTTGAATTTTAGGGTTGCTTTTTCTATTTCTGTGAAAAATGCTATTGGAATTTTGGTAAGATTACATTGAATATGCAGACCATTTGGATAGTATAAAAATTTTAACAATATTAATCCATGAACATGGAATATCTTTTCATTTATTTTCATATTCTTCAATTTCTTTCATCAATTATTTATAGTTTTCAGTGTTCAGATCTTTCATCTCCTTGGTTAAATTTATTCCTAAGTAGTTTATTTTTTTGATGTTAGTGTAAATGGAATTGTTTTCTTAATTTTTTCAGCTAGTTGGTTGTTAATGTATAGACATAGTACTGATATTTATACATTGATTTTGAACTTACACTTTACTAAATTAATCTATTAGTTCTAACATTTTTTTTTAAAGTAGAGTCTTTAGGATTTTCTATATATAAGATCATACCATTTCAAGTACAGTCTATTTTACTTCCTCCTTCCTGATTTGGATGCTTTTTATTTCTTCTTCTTGCCTAATTGCTCTGACTAGGGCTTCCATTACTATATTGAATAAAAGTGAGAGTAGGCTCACTGTTTTGTTCCTGATCTTAGAGGAAAAGATTTTAGCTTTTTACCATCAGGTATAATACTAACTGTGGGCTTGTCATCTATGGCTTTTATTATGTTTAAGTACATTCCTTCTATACATAATTTGTTGAGATTTTTAATCATGACATGATGTTGGCTTTTGTCAAATACTTTTTCTGTATATATTGAGATATTACATAATTTTATCTTTTATTTTGTTAATGTGGTATATCACATTTATTGACTTGTATATGTTGAACCATCCTTGTGGCCCAAGAATGTTACTTTGTGATGGTGTACAATCCTTTGAATGTGTAGTTGCATTTAATTTTCTAGTATTTTATTGAAGATTTTTTGCATTTATGTTTATCAGGAATATTGGTCTGCAATTGTCTTTTTTTTTTTTTGTAGAGTTCTAAACTCTGCTAATCCAAACAGCATAGTACTGGCTAAAAAATGGAGAGATAGACCAATGGAAGAGAGTAGATTGCACTGACATAAGTCCATGCACTTACCAGCAACTGATCTTCAACAAAGGTGCTAAGGACACATACTGGAGACAGCACAGTCTCTTTAATAAAGGGTACTAAAAAACTGGACCCTTATCTCACACAACTTACAAAATCACCTCCATCGCTCAAAAAACCCCCTGCATTCATCATTTGAGTCTAAGTGTGACCTGATTTTTCCTGGATGCTGGACAAGAGCTCGGGTTGCAGAACTGGCCCTCTGCCTTTGCGAGAAGGCATAGGGTCCACTGAGCTGTTTAACACTTAGCCTTCCGTGGACAGCAAAGCTAAAAGAGTGCACTCTAACACATGCCCACTTGGGCCACACTGCCATGAGGCTGGAGCCCAGGCCACTCGCTTCAGCTCCTGCACCTGTCCATCTGCATGATCCTCCTCATGTAATGGGTTTGAGCACACAGTGGCCAAATGGATGAGCCACATCCCGGTTGCACATCCTGTGAGAGGGGTCACAGAACTCTCTCATTTCAAACTTACCAGGCCAAGGGCTTCCTGGTTATTTAATTTAACAGACTTTTTGAGAGAAAAGGGGAAAACGAATATTGGAGGAAGACCAGTATTGAGTCACCTCCTGGCAGGAGGCCAACTAGTGCAAAACTAGTGCATTAAACAACTACAACTAAGGAACCTCACAGAGTCCATTTCATTCTGCTGCTGCCCCCACCAGAACAGGTGCTGGTATCCATGGCTGAGAGACCCATAGACGATTGACATCACAGGACTCTGTGCAGACAACTCCCAGTACTAGCTCAGAGCCATGTAGACTTGCTGACTGGCTAAACCCAGAAGAGAGACAACATTTACTGCAACTGAGCTCACAGGAAGCTGCATCCATAGGAAAAAGGGGAGAGTACTGCATCAAGGAAATACCGGATGGGACAAAAGAATCTGAACAACAGCCTTCAGCTCTATACCTTCCCGCTGACAGAGCCTACCAGAGTGAGAAGGAACCAGAAAACCAACTCTGATAATATGACAAAACAAGGCTCTTTAACACCCCCCAAATCACACTAGTTCACTAGCAATGGATCCAAACTAAGAAGAAATCCTTGATTTACCTGAAAAAGAATCCAGATTAGTTATTAAGCTAATTAGGGAGGCACCAGAGAAAGGTGAATACCAATGCAAGGAAATTCAAAAAAACAATACAAGAAGTGAAGTGAGAAATATTCAAAGAAATAGATGGCATAAAGAAAAAAAACTTCAGGAAACATTGAACACCCATAGAATTGCAAAATTCTCAGGAAAGTCTCAACAATGGAATTGAACAAGTAGAAGAAAGAGATTCAGAGGTCGAAAACAAGGTCTTTGAATTAACCCAATCCAACAAAGACAAAAAAAAGTTAGAAAATATGAACAAAACCATCAAGAAGTCTGGGATTATGTTAAACAACCAAACCTAAAAATATCCGGTGTTCCTGAGGAAGAAGAGAAATGTAAAAGTTTGGAAAATATTTGGAAGAGTAATTGAAGAAAACGTTCCCAGACTGGCCAGAAACCTAGACATCCAAATACAAGAAGCATAAAGAACACTGGTGAAATTCATTGCAAAAAGATCATTGCCTAGGCACATTGTCATCAGGTTATCTAAAGTTAAAATGAAGTAAAGAAGCTTAAGAACTGTGAGACAAAACTACCAGGTAACCTATAAAGGAAAACCTATCAGATTAACAGCAGATTTTTCAGCAAAAAACCCTACAAGCTAGAAGGGATTGTAGCACTATCTTAGCCTTCTCAAACAAAACAATTATCAGACCAAAATTTTGTATTCAGTGAAACTAAGCATTATATATGAAGGAAAGATACAGTTGCTTTCAAACAAATGCTGAGAGAATTCATCAGTACCAAGCTACCACTACAAGAACTGCTAAAAAGAGCTCCTAATTTTGAAATAAATCCTGGAAATACATCAAAACAGAACCTCTTTAAAGCTTAAATCTTACAGGACCTATAAAACAAAAATACGAATTAAAAAGCCAAAAAAAACCCAAAATAAAAAGGTCCACAGGCAACAAATAGCACGATGAATGCGGTGGTACCTCTCATCTCAATACTAACATTGAATGTAAATGGCCTAAATGCTCCACTTAAAATGCCCATCAATCAATGAGTAGATAAACTGGTGTGTGTGTGCGTATGTATATATGCATACATATATACATACATTAATTCATTCCTTTTTATGGCTGAGTAATATTCTGTCATGGGTATGTGAAGTTACACATATGTGGACCCTTACACAATTTACAAATAATACAAATATTTCCAATTTATTTACAAACAATACAAATTATTTGTAAATAATTGTAAATATTTGTATTATTTGTAAATTGGGCATAATTGATAAGTGGAGCATAATTTATGCTCCACTTAAAATGCCCATCAATCAATGAGTGGATAAACTGGTGTGTGTGTGTGTGTGTGTGTGTGTGTGTATGCATATGTATATATGTGTGTGTGTGTGTATATATATATACACAAGTATATACACATACATATATACACACATACATAAATTATATATGCTCCACTTATCAATTATGCCCATCAATTTACAAATAATACAAATATATACAAATTATTTACAAATAATACAAATTATTTACAAATAATAAATTAGTTGTAAATAATTTGTAAATATTTGTATTATTTGCAAATTGTGTGAGATAAGGGTCCACTTATGTGTATCTACACATACACATATGATAGAATACTACTCAGCCATAGAAAGGAATGAATTAATATTATTTGCAGTGATCTGGATGAGATTGGAGACTATTATTCTAAGTGATGTAATTCAGGAATGGAAAACCAAACATCATATGTTCTCACTGTTATGTAGGAGCTAAGCTATAAGGACACAAAGGCATAAGAATGATACAATGGACTTTGGGGATTTGGGGGAAAATATGGGAGTGGGGCAAGGGATAAAAGACTACAAATAGGGTGCAGTTTGTACTGCTAGGGTGATGGGTGCATCAAAATCTCACAAATACTAAAGAACTTATGTAACCAAATACCACCTGTACCCCAATAACTTATGGAAAAGTTAAAAAATAAGAGTTCTTTAAAATATTTTTGAGTTTTAAGGGATATTTTTCTTTTATTTGTACTTATGTAAAAGAGTTTATTCTCAAAGATAATAGAGTATGATTGTCTTTATTAAATTCTTAATGCACTACGATAGACCTTGATGTGTATGGGTGGGACTGCATTGGACATAGCTGTATACAAAAGTTATGATCCCTCTTCACATTGGGTGAAGAAGATATGTATATGTGATAAGGTAACTAAAATTTTAAGATATCTGTAGGAACAAGTAACTGAGAGATATAGATAATAAATGATACAAGGTTACTTAGGATATAGAGATAGATGCTCCAGTGGAAGTGTAAGACAACAATAGTTTAGACAAGAAAGAATTTATTTTTCTCATGTAAGTTCCTATGGCAGTCCCATTCTGCAAAGTTATCAGATGTCTAGACATCTCTTTTCTTGCTCTGGCATTCTAATGGTAGAGCATTAGAATGATGCTCTAATTGTTTTTCTTTCAACTACATGGTCCAAAATGGTATGTGACTAAACCATGTGACTCAGAAGGTAAACACAGCATTTTTATTTATATCTTGCTGGTCACACCCACCTGCAAGGGAGGTTGGAAAATTCAGTCTTTCACCTGAATGTTTATGTGCCATATAAAAACTGAAATTCTATTGTATTAAAAAAATCTTTAGACAAATTACCTTTAATATAGTTTGTTTGAGCAGAGAACAATTCTTAAATTGGGAAGCACTTAAAACCAGAAGAGGTTCAGAGAGTTCTATCCAACAGCATGAGTAGTAAGCATTTTTAGACTCAACAGCAAAACAAAGTAGACAAATCACCTGAATGTCTACTTATTTAGGCATGGTGTGATGAAGAATTGGCTTTATTTGGGCATGATTTGATCAGTTATCTTTCTGACATTGGTTGAAGCTTGGCTATTTGTGTTTGACTGAAACTTAGCTATTTATCAGAAATATATTCAAAAATGAAGTTTGTTTGTATATTAAGTTGGGTTGTGGTAGGAACTCTGAAGAAATTGATATGGTTAGGAGACAGGGAAATACTGGGTAGAAGAGGGTGGTACCCCTGCAAAGGCCCCATCCTCAAGTCTGGAAACCTGTGGCCCTAAATGAGACCAGGCATTCTTATTTTAACATCCCAAAGCTGCATTTTGGCCCACCATACCCTCCTATCCTGTACTCATATAAACCCCAAACCCCTGGGCCAACAAAGAGATGAAAAGAAGAGCAGAAGAATGGCAGAATGGCATGGCAGAGAGAAGAGAAAGAGCATCTGAACACTAAGGGGAGTTTGATTGTGCATGGTTGGAGAGATTGGCCGCTAGGTGGCCAAACTCCAAGGGCAGATCATCTTCCCACTCCATCCCCTTTCTAGTTCCCCATCCATCCCACTGAGAGCCACCTCCACCATTCAATGAAATCCCTGCATCCATCCTTCATGTCCATGTGTAACCTGATTTTTCCTGTATGCCAGACAAGAGCTCAGGATGCAGAAAGCTGTCACACTGGCCATCTGCCCTTGTGAAAAGACAGAGTCCACTAAGCTATTTAAGACTTAAGCTGTCTGTGGACGACAAGGCTAATATGGTGCACTGTAACACATGCCCACTTGGGCTTTGGGAGTCACAGGCTCCCACCCTTGGGCACTGCTGTAGGGCTGGAGTCCAGGGGCAATTGCCCCAGCTCCTACATCTGTCCATCTGCATGCTCCCCCTCCTCTAAGGGGTTTGAGTGCACAGAGGCCAAACAGACAAGCCACACTCCTGTTATATGTCCTGTGAGGGGGTTCAGGGAACTCTCCCATTTTGAACTCATCAGGCCAGTGGCTTCCTTGTTGATTAATTTAACAAACTTTTTGGGTGAAAAGGGGAGAATGAACGTTAGAAGATGACCATCAGTCTCTTCCACAATTATTCTGACCCTAGATGATAAAAGAAGTCTCAACAGACAAATGAAACTTCAGCTGAACTTTGAGGAATGAATAGAGTCAGGTCTAAATCTGGTGAACATCTTGAAAATGTGTAAGAAGTGAGGGGAGGTGCTGAGAAGTTAATGTAATGTGCTGGGAACAATAAATGGGCCTGGTAATGAATGAGTGTGTCTGTAGGAAAGCTGCAGCAGAAGACTAAAAGATGAAAATGGAAAAGCAAATTGGGTTTGTGTCATAAAGGGCCCAGAAAGCAGACTAGATTTCTAATTCTTGTAATACTATAATGTTTTAAACAGAGTAAGAGACAAAAAATGTATTTCAGTAAGGTTCATTAGACTGTGGTTTGTTGTCTGGCCTGGCGCAGATAGGATGGGGTGTTCTCTTGCAAGAATGCCGCAGTAAGGGATTAGGCATGAACCAAGAAGGGTCTGAATTTCAAAAATAGACTGGATACAAAAGGAGAGATACTCCAAACGAAGAATTGCCAGACCTTATACACTGCCCCTCTTTTGCGGGCAAAGTAGGTATTAGAGTTTTGGTTGCCTCCAGGGCTCTGGGCCCAGCTGGCTGTGGGAGAGAGATGACTGGAGGGCAGTCAGTTTTAGGAAGAATATCATGAGCTCAGCATTAGTGTGAAGTGAGAGTGCATTACCTAAGGAGAAACATCAAGAAGGAAATTAAGAAGATGGGTAGAATGCTTAAAAACAATAACTCCATCATTAGATAAAATGTAAGTAGTTTTTCTGAACAGAAGCCTTGACTAGCAGGCGTGTGGACAGCTCTCTTAATTCTCTTCATAAGTTTCTGTGCCCAGGGACAGGAACTTAAAAAATGACAGTGCCTGAGCACAGTCCAGGTGAAGAAAATTGCATCGAGGAGTAGAAGAAGTAGGATCCTGGAAGCAATTAGTGTGGAAGCAGAAGGCAGCAAGCTGCTGCCATCCCTCATTTCTTTTCAATGAGCTTCACTCAAGCACACTTGAATGATGATGGTATCTTAACTTAGGGCAGTACTGCTCTCTGCCTGAGACGTTGATCATAGAAGATCAGGAGAAAAGCCGTCTTCCCAGCCTCATTCACTCTGGCTTTGGGAGTGCTAGGCTAGGATACCCTGAATGAGGCGTTATAGTATTTACTTGCACATCATCCATTCACATCACTTTCTCCGATAGATGCTTTTGACATACAATGTTCTTGTGCTTGAGAAAAATGCTACAAAAGCAATTATTGATCATTCCATTCCAAAAGTGATGAGCAAATATTTATGTAACAGTGACAATCCCTTATTCTTGATTCTTAAACCAAAAAGGGCCTGAAAAGCTTTTTTTTATTTTCCCTGTATGATTATGGAAATTTTATTTGGTGGAAAAAACTGATCTGAGCCCTTATAAGGCTATTTACGATCTTTTTCATTTTTAAAGCATTTTTTGATGAAATACATATGTTTTGCTCTAAAAATTATTCTGTTTGATAGTGAATAGCCAGCCCAGACCCCACAGGAGGTGTTATCTTTATCTGACATCTGTAGTGTATTATGTTTGGAGAGTCCCAAACAATTCTGAATACTGAAATATTTCTGTCTTTGAGGATTTTGAACGAAGTATTGTGGGCATGTATTTTGTAGGTTTCTCCTGTATCACTAACAATTTATTGGTATTATTGGGTAGAAATAAACATTTTCTCCTGTTGAGCTTTAGCTTTAGGTTCAGTCTTGCTGAAAGAAAAAACAATCCAGCAAACCTCTTCCTGAAGTCAGTTCTTTTAGCCTCATGTAAAACCTGCCAGGACCTCTAGGGATGCTGTGACATACAGCATTCCAACCAGAGAACTAAGATACTGAGTCTGCAAAAGGGAATTTGTGTTCATAGAGGAAACTGCATTCAGAATCCATAAGATGCACAATTCTTTAAATTTACTTCTACCAATTTGATATAAGTATGCCATATTTAAACTTTTCCTCTCCTCCCCTAAGGTAGTGTACCCAACATAGTGTGTTATAGATAGCCTTTCTGTGTTCTACTTTTTCACCTATGCTCAAGGATAGATTTTTATTAACCTGTTTATCTTGAGTTGACAATGCTTAATTGTTGTTTGTTCTGAGATTTATATATTAACAGAGAATAAACATTAAAGAAAGCCATTAACTATTGTGCATTTCAGGAATCAGCTGGCTGGAGGAATTTTTGGAAAGGGTGAGAATACTTTCTCCTATGTTCCTGAAACCACAACATTGTTAGGACTCATCTGTTCATAAGACCAGACCAACGGAAAATGAGCACTTAGTGAATAAAAAATAATACAGATTGAAACTTAGTGGTGAGTTAGACATAGTTCAGAGTTCTGATTATAAAGCAACTTTCTTCCTGAAATTGTTATTATAAATATTCTATAAGAGTAGTTATAGTGTTTTTATGGCTGTGTGCAAGCACACATGTCTTTTTTTTTTTTTTTCCTGAAAAGCATCTCTACAAAGATGTCTGATACTTGCCAATATCATATGCAGCCAGGGTGTATAAAGGAGAATGTATATCTTCTGAATTCCCATAGTCTATGACACTCAAGAGCCTGAAACTGCACAAATAATAGTGTGCCAGAGATGAAGCAATCCATGCATCTCTCCTTCCAGCAGTTTATCCGTATATTCTTGTGATGCTATAAGGAAATACTTGAGGCTGGGTAATTTATAAAGAAAATAGGTTTAATTGGCTCACAGTTCTGTCGTCTATACAGGAAGCATGGACTCAGCATCTATTAGGGTTCTAGTGAGGCTTCAGGAAGCTTTCAGTCAATCATGGTGGAAAGCAAAGGGGGAGCCCAGCGTTTGAGCCCAGCCCAGAATTCTCTTGCTCCTTCTGTGGCCATGTGACATGAGGAGAGGGAGGTCCTGGACTCTCTTAAAGAATCACTTCTTGCATAAACTGAGTGAGAACTCGCTCATAACCAAGGGGATGGTGCTGAACCATTCGTGAGAGATCTGGCCCTGTGACCAAATCACCTCCCGCCATACCCCACCTCCAACACTGGGAACCACATTTCAACATGAGATTTGGTGGGGCAGACATCCAAACTATGGCAGACAACATGGGAAGAGAACCTTGAAAACCTCGGCATTACATTGGAGTAGCCAGCATGCAGGTTATTCTCCCTTCTGCAGCAGGGGAAGTTTGGAGTAATGAATTAAAATGTTTGAGGAAGTAATGCCCAGAATTGGATAAAAAGTTTTACTTTTACTACACACAGGTACACAGGAATGAGAAACCCTGTATCCTAGATCAATAACAGTTCAGCCAACCCATGAGCAGTGTTACCTCATGCTTCCTAGACCACCCCAGCAGGTGCAATGTCATAGACCATATTTTCTCAAACTAATTTAATGAACATGTTAGTCACATGCCTTTATACCACTGTAGAAAGGAGTATTGTATGCTGTCTAGCATAGTGCTATGCATTGCATCATCTGTCACTATTCTCCTGGATATTACAGTGCATTTCATAAGCACAGTAGCACTTAACGTTTTAGACCTGCATGATTACATTTTATAGCCCCTATTATGTAAAGTCTAAATTCACGTCTCTGTAGCTGTGTGACATACACTGTTTGCTTCATCTCTGTCACCTGCCACCTTTAACATTCAAGGCAATATATTATCACCAATCACTGAATCCTAAATTATGACATCTTGACAGAAAAGGCTTTTTTATCTGCTTGTTTTGTTGAGCTAGCAGAGTCTGTAGAAAGGTTGGGGGAGGGAAGAAGAGAAAATTTTTGATTAAACAATACCTTAATATAGTGGTGGTTGTGGGTCAAAAACATTTTCCTTTTATTTTCTAGTTTCTTTTTATTACTTGATTATACAAGTAATCATTGTGTAACGATGAGTAGATAAAACTCTCATGGTTTTAAAAATTTGATCATTATATGAAAAAGTAGAAAATGTCAGACTTAAAATGATACTGTATTTGAAATATTAATGTGGATCTCATTCAGAGAACCTTCTTATTGTTTTCTACCTTCTTTTTTTTGCTATACATATGGACTCATATGGGACAGAAACACATTTTGAATGAAAGTTAATGTTTAATTTAGTTTCAGGTACTTCAACTAGCCTCTGCATATCATTAAAATTTATCGCAAAGAGCATCTGAAAATGTTTTTTTATAACAAATGTCAGTACCTTTTGGATGTGAGAACTATGTGCTACTATAAATCCTTTAAAAATGTTGGTGAATGACTGCAGCTTTATGATTGACATGTTTCTCAGTTTATTTTAGAGGCAGTTTAATTGTTTAATATTTTTATGTGAAAAAACTGTAAAAGAGATCATATCACTGATTTAATAGTCTCTTGAAGAATTATTATTATTATTATTATTATTACCATTTTTGAAATGGAGTCTTGCTCTGTAGCCCAGGCTGGAGTACAGTGGCAAGATCTTGGCTCACTGACACCTATTTCTTCCGCCTCACGGATTCAAGTGATTCCCTTGCCTTAGCCTCCAGAGTAGCTGGGATTACAGGTGTCTACCACCATGCCTGGCTAATTTTTGTGTTTTTAGTAGAGATGGGGTTTCATCATGTCAGCCACGCTGGTCTCAAACTACTGACCTCAAGGGATCTGCCCACCTTGGCCTTCCAAAGTGCTGGGATTTACAGGCATGAGCCACTGCACTCAGTCTTGAGGAATTATTTATACCTAAATATTATCTATTTATAGGGTGGTGAGAAGCACCACAAATCGAGGAAAAAGGATCAGCTACCTATAATTTGGTCCTTCTTTATAACATCTTACCATTTTGTAAGATGTATTTTAATGATTCATTTAATGATGCATTTCTTCAGCTACTTCCTACTAATGGACATAGATTTTGCATTTACCCGGTTCTATGTTGGTCCTATAAGATACCAAGCAACCAATTTAATTAAGAAAACTGACAGATATAATTTAATTGGCTTACAAATTAACTGATTTAATTGGCAAAGCAGGGATTTTTTGGAGGTGAAGGGTAACTGGACACTGGGACTAGGGGTGGGCATTTTTCCAGGACTTGAATTATAATCTTTATAAGATAGTCAACAGAAGATATGCATCAAAACATGAGATGACTCACTAGAGACTGTCCTTCTTCGGCAAGTAGCATGACTGGCTGTATTTGAGCCAACTACCTGTCCCTTAAAGAATCCTAAGAAAAACATACATGCCCATAAGTCAAAGTGAGGAAGTCAGGGTTTATTGCAATGGTGGAGGCTAGATGGAAGTTGGTGTATAATTTATTCTTTCTTAAATTTATGTTGGATATTTGGCCTCTCTTCCAATAAAATAGAAGACATATTTTTTTTTGAGTTTCTGTGATTTTGATAGGGAAATTTGAACACCAATTTAATGACTTGAATCCAGAAAACTGGAGTAGTGGAGACATATCTTTGGAGGAAGCATTGAATTCTCAGACCAATAGAATGACATTTAGTTTACTAAGATAGATTCCTTTTTACTCTCTCTCTGGTGGGACAATATCTTGTAATTAAATGATTTAAATGAGGCTAGAACACTGAAGCATAAAATTTCTATCATGGACACTATAGGTCCCATGATCCAGTGTAGGCATTTTTGGCCTGTTTTTCTCTTAACCATTGGCTTTTGTTTTATTCCACTGGACTGTTTACTTTGGGTGATTTTAGTTTTGATTTAGTACCATGTAGTCTGAATTATCTCTTAACTATTATTTAGACTGAGTCTCCTAACTTCTAAACATCTTTCTCTGCGCTACATCTTCTTTGATGGTATTGTCATTAGCATATTGAACTGCATGTTTCTCTTGAACACATTGATGTGCTTTGATATTGAAGACACCAGCTCCAGAAAACTTGGATTTTAGACCTGACTCTGCAGCTCACTGACTTTGTGTCTTTCAGCAAATTGCCTAACCTTTACAGAAGTTGCTCCACCACTGAAAAGAATGGGGATACCAAAACTCAATTACCCATTACTCACAGCGGTTGTGAGACTGGGAATTGAGCAAATGTATGTAAAAGTGATGTTTAGGCAAGGATAAGCTAGTTGTGTTTTCAGCCTCATCGTTGAGGAGTTGTGGGCTCAGAGAGTTTGAGACTTGCCCCAAGTACAGTGAGTTGGTGAATGAGTGAATGATTAACTTTTCTATCTCTAATTCAGTATTTTTTATTTAAACTTTTATTTTCAATTAATTCATTTATTTTGGAATTATAAACGTGTTGGTGAACATTTTGTTAAGGTATATAGAAAAATGCATATGTAATAATTATACAACTGGATGGAATTTCACAAAGTGAAAAAGATCTCTAAAATAGAATATTACCAATACCACAGAAGCCACCCCAACTACCCTGCCTACTTCCAGGTATAATCCTCTCCACCCTCAATTTAAGGGTAACTATACTTGACTCCTAATGCCATTGACTAGCTTTGACATTTTGTGCACTAGAGGGAGAAGAGGAGCTGTGATGCAGACTTTTCAGCCTCAGCTCGTCCCATGCAGAACTCTGAAACTAACGTGTGGTCAGCGTTATCTTATGGTGGGCCTGAATGGCCAGGAGTATTCCCTTTTCTCCATCAATCACTGGCTATGAGTGAGGCAGCTTTCTGCCACTGAAATGCTTTCCGAAAATTTGACAGCTGAAGTAGTCTGCTCAGAGCTTTCTCAGCAGTGAAGACAGCATATCCTTCCCTAAGAGTATCTGAGTGATGCATCTCTGTGTCTATCGTAGTGTAAAAATATAAACACACAGTAATTACTCTTTTGTTTGATCTTTTTGCTCAAAATCATACTTATGAGATTTATCCAGATTGCTGAGTGTAGTTTTAGTTTATTCATTTTTACTGTTAAATAGTATTCTGCTGTTTGAATGTACTACCATTTCTGTATCCATTATACTGATGAATAATCGGCTATTTTCTGGTTTGTGGCTACTACAAATGGTGCTTCTATGACAGTTATACAGTACATATTTTTGATGGTGAACATTTGCATGTGTTTCTTTTCGTGACTGAATGTTGGTGGTTGATAGTTAGGCATGTATATATGCAGGCATAGAATTAAAGACTAATAAGTATACTCACATTCAGTTTCAGAGGATAATGCCAAGCAGTTTTTCAAAGTACATGGGAGTTGTTTCACATTCTTCCTTGCCAACAATTGGCATTGTCTCATCTTTTCCATTTCTAACTTTCTGATGTATATATACGTATATATATAGAGAGAGAGATTGCATTAAGGTTTTGGTTTGCGTTTCCTAAATAGTTAATAAAGCTGAATCTTTTTAAGAAAAAATTTTTATTAAGCATTGAGATGTTTTCTTTTGTATAGTATCTTTTCAAGTTGGCTCAAACAATGGAAGGAAAATTCACTCGAAAGTAATTTATTAGGTAGTATTTCCATGAAAAGTGTTCCTGTTCCAGGAGGGTAGTAGGGAAGTGGAAAGGAAAAGAAGCTAACAGTAATGGGATATTATGCAATTTCCACAGAGGATGACTTTGGTTCAGAACTCCTATAGAGAGTGTGCTTTCACAAACCTAGAAGGTATAGCCTACTATACACCTAGGCTATAGTTTATCATCTCATTTCCTCCTTGCCTCCCTATAACCACTATTGTTCTCTATCTCTGTATGTTTAACTTTTTTGTAAGATTCTACATATAAGTGAGATTGTATAATATGTTTATGTGTCTGATTTATTTTTCTCAGTATAATGTCCTCCAGGCTTATCCACGTTGTGTCTCATGGCAAGATCTTATTGGTTTTTTAGGACTGAATTACACACCACACACACACACACACACACACACACACACACACACACACACACAGAGTCTCTTTATCCATTTATCCATCCACAACCACTAAGATTTTCTTGGTTATCGTGAATAATGTCACAATGAACATGAGAGTACAGATACATTTACAAGGTTACAAGGTGATTATTTTATTTCCTCTGGGTATATATGCCCAGATGAGGGAATGCTTGGTCATGTGATAGTTCCAGTTTTAGTTTTTTTAAAAAAAATTCATAATATTTTCCATAATGGCAGTAACAATCAACATTTCTACCAATGCTTTACAAGAGTTCTCTTTTCTCCACACCTTAACCAACATTTGTTATCTTTTGACTTTTTGATAATAGTTCCCCTAACAAGTGTAAGGTGATAGCTCACAGTGGTTTTGGTTTGCATTTCCCTGATTAATGATATCGAACACCTTTTCATATAACTGTTGGCTATTTTTGTGTCTTCTTTGGAGAAATGTCTCTTCAGGTCTTTTGCCCATTTTTAAATTGTTTTTCTATTACTGAATTGTATGTTTTTTATAAATTGTGGATATTAACCTTTCATCAGTTATAGGATTTGCAAATATTTTTTCCTAATCTGTATACTGTTTCATTTTGTTGTTTCTTTTCTTGTACAGATGCTTTTTAGTTTGATGTAGTCCCATATTTTTATTTTCGATTTTGTTTCCTGACTTTTTGGTATGTATCAAAAGTATCATTGCCAAGGCCAATGTCCAGAAGATTTTCCCCTGTGTTATCTGGTAGGAGTTTTATTGTTTCTGATCTTATATTTAAATCTGCATTCCATTTTGAGTTGATTTTTGTGTATGGTATAAGACAAGGGTCCAATTCACTGTTTGCTTTTGGAAATCCAGTTTTCCTGGACCATTTATTGAAAAGACAATCCTCCATGTGTCCTCTTGGTGTTCTGGTAAAAAAAAGAGCTGACCATATATGCTTGGATTTATTTCTGGGTCTCTGTCCTATTCTACTCATTTTTGGTCTGTTTTTATGCCAGTATGATACTGTTTTGATTACCATAGCTTTGTACTATAATTTTAAATCAGTACTATGCCTACAACTTTGTTTTTCTTTCTCAAAATTGTTTTGACCATTTGGGGAATTTTATGCTTCCATGTAAATTTTAGGATTGCTTTTCTATTTCTGTGGAGAACATCACTGAGATTTTGATAGGAATTGCTTTGAATCTGTATATTGCTTTGGGTAATATGAATATTTTAACAATATTCTTCCAATCCATGGGAACAGGATACATTTCCTGTACACTTATTTATGTCATCTTTATTTTATCAGTGCTTTATAGTTTTCAGTATACAGGTCTTTCACCACTTAGTTAAATGCATTTCTAAAATATTTTCTGGTTGCTATTATAAATGGGATTGTTTTGTCAATTTCTTTTTCAGCTAGGTCATTATTTGTGTATTAAAATACTACCGATTTTTATGTTAATTTTGTATCCTGCAACTTCACTTAATTCGTTTATTAGTTCTAGCAATTTTTTGTGTGTGAAATCTTTGCAGTTTTATACAGATAGGATCATGTCATCTACAAATAGAGATAATTTTAATTTGTTCTTTCTGATTTGGATGCCCTTTTTTATTTTTCTAACGTGATTGCTCTTACTAGGACTTCAGTACTATGTTAAATAGAAGTGGCAAGAGTAGGCATCCTTTCTTTGTACCAGGTCTTCATGGAAAAGCTTTTAGTTTTTTCCCACTGATTACAATGTTAGTTGTAGAGTTTTCATAAATGGCCTTTATTATGTTGAAGAAATGTCTTTGTTTACCTAAACAGTTAGGAATTTTTATCAAGAAAGGATTTTGGACTTTGTCAAATGCTTTTTCTGTATCAGTTGAGATAATTGTGTGTTTTTTATCTTTTGTTCTGTGTGATGTATCACATTGATTTGCATACTTGTTAAACCAGCCTCGCATGTCAGGGGTAAATCCCACTTTGTCATAATGTATGTATTTTTTTAATTTAAATTTTTATTTCAATGGTTTTTGGGGAAAAGATGTTTGGTTGCATGGAAAATTAGTGGTGATTTATGAGATTTTTGTTACAACCATTACTCAAGCAACATACACTATATCCAGTGTATAGTCTTTTATCCCTCACCCCTTTCCCATCTTTCCCCACCCTGAGTTCCCAAAATCCATCATACCATCATATCATTCTTATGCCTTTGTGTTTTCATAGCTTAGCTCTCACTTATAAGTGAAAATATATATTTGATTTTCCATTTCTCAGTTACTTCACTTAGAATAATGGTCTCCAACTACATCTAGGTTGCTGCAAATGCCATTATTTCATTTCTCTTTAATATCTGAGTAGTATTCCATGATGTGTGCATGCTCATATATATACTCATTCTGTCTTACACTGCTCTAAAGATACTACCAGAGACTGGCAGTTTATAAATAAAAGAGGTTTAATTGACTCACACTTCCACATGGCTGGGGAGGCTTCAGGAAACTTAAATCATGGTGGAAGGTAAAGGGGAAGCAAGGCATATCTTACATGGCAACAGGAGAGAGAAATACACACACACACACACACACACACACACACACCCCACATTTTCTTTATTCAATTGTTAGTTGATGGACATTTAGGCTGGTTCTGTATTTTTGTAATTGCAAACTGTACTGCTATAAACATGCATGTGTGAGTCTCTTTTATAATTACTTCTTTTTCTCTGGGTAAATACTCAGTAGTGGGATTGCTGGAGCCAATGGTAGATCTACTTTTAAATCTTTAAGGAATCTCTATACTATTTTCCATAATAATTGTACTAGTTTAAATTCCCACCAACAATGTAAAAGGGGTCCCTTTTCACCACATCCATGCCAACATCTGTTACTCTGTCATTTTTAAATTATAGTTATTCTTACAGGAGTAAGGTGGTATCTTATTTGATGGTATTGAACTCCTCCACTATAATTGTGTTGCAGTCTATGTCAGTTCTTAGACCTAGTAGTAATAGTTTTATCAATTTGGGAGCTCCAGTGTTATATGCATATATATATATATATATATATATATATATATATATATAAATATATGCACATATGTATATGCTTTTATATATATGTATGTATGTATATGATTGTGGTATTTTTCTGTGGGACTAATCCTTTTATCATTATATGATGTCCCTCTTTGTCTTTTTCAACTGTTGTTGCTTTAAAGTCTATTTTGTCTGATGTAAGAATAGCTAATCTTGCTTGCCTTTGGTGTCCATTTGCATCAATCTTTTTCAACCCTTTTACCTTAAGTTTATGTGAGAATATCTTTTTCAACCGTTTTACCTTAAGTTTATGTGAGTCCTAACGTGTTAGGTGAGTCTCTTGAAGAGAGCAGACACTTATCCATTCTGCCATTCTGTATCTTTTAAGTGCAGCGTTTAGGCCATTTACATTCAACATCTATATTGAGATATAATGTACTGTTCTATTCATTAAACTAGCTGTTGCCTAAATGCCTTGTTTATTTTTCATTTTACTGTTGTTTTATAGGTCCTGTGATATTTATGCTTTAAGGAGGTTCTATTTTGGCACATTTCAAGGTTTTGTTTCAAGATTTAGGATTCCTTTTAGCATTTCTTGTAGTGCTGGCTTGGTAGTGGTGAATTCTCTCCTTCATTTGTGAAGCTTAGTTTCACTGCATACAAAATTCTTGGCTAATAAATATTTTGCTTAAGGAGGCTAAAGATAGAACCCCAATCTATTCTGGCTTTCAGGGTTTCTGGTGAGAAATCTGATAATCTGAGAGGTTTTCCTTTATAGATTACTGATATGGTTTGGCTCTGTGTCCTCACGCAAATCTCATCTTGAATTGTTATCCCCACATGTCAAGGGAGGCACCTGGTGGGAGGCAATTGGATCATGGGGGGTGGTTTCCCCATGCTGTTCTCATGGTATCCATGGTTTAAGGTGGCAGTTTTTCCTGTGTGCTTTCTCTCTCCTGTTGCCATGTAAGATGTGCCTTGCTTCTCCTTTACCTTGCACCTTGATTGTAAGTTTTCCGAAGCCTCCCCAGCCATGGGGAAGTGTGAGTCAATTAAACCCCTTTTGTTTATAAATTACCCAGTCTCTGCTAGTATCTTTAAAGCAGTGTGAGAATGGACTGATACAGTTACTTGATGCTTTTGCCTCACAGTTGTTAAGATTCTTTCCTTCATCTTGACTTTAGATAACCCGATGACTATGTGCCTAGGTGATGATCTTTTTGTGATTGATTTCTCAGGTGTTCTTTGAGCTTCTTGTATTTGGATGTCTAGATCTCAAGCAAGACCAGGAAATCTTTCCTTGATTATTCCTCAAATAAGTTTTCCAAGCTTTTAGATTTCTCTTCTTCCTGAGGAACACCAATTATTGTTATGTTTCGTCATTTAAAATAATCCAAGAAGTGAATTGTTTTAAACGTCCTATGGTAGCCAGGAAGAATACTCAGGTTTCTCAGGCAATGGGCAGGGCCATAGAGTTCCCAAGAGATTATTTATTTTGTCTTCAGCTGCCAGGAAAGGTAGAGAAAAACCATCAGGTTGGGGCATGGTTAGGCTGCTCCGAGATCTGACTCTCCTTGGAAGGGGCTTGCTGCGGCCACTGTGGGGATGGGGTGGGTTCTCAGGCCAATGGAGTTATGTTCCCAAGGGATTATGGCTGTGTCTGCTGCATCATACTGGTTGCCAGTGAAGTGGGGGGAAGCCAGCAGTAATAGGTGTTACCCAGCAACCACATAGCTAGTGAGACCAGTCTAACTCCATTAGCCTCCCCAATTACATTGAGTTTATATCCAGGCAGCCTGTAAGCAGGGCAGATATCTTATCCAGGCTACAAGCCTACCCACTGAGAAAGCAAACAGGGCTCTCAGGCCTCACCTCCCTGCCTGCTGACACCTTTGTCCGCAGTTTCTGTGTCCTATCTGCCCTTCTCATTTGCCCCTCCTACCCCCCGCCCTCACCAATTCTGCTCAGGAAAGTTCATGCTCAGTCAAACTTGTTACAAAGTTCAGCTAGGACCTTCCTTCACTCTGTGGCCCCTCTCCAATTCTGCTGCCTGCCTTCTTTTCCCCAAGGACCTCTGTGAGATAAAGCCAGGAATGGCTTCCCTATGCTCAAGCTGAGGACCAGGAGTACCTACAGGGCTCTTCCTATTGCTGCTTCTACTTTTATATTTAGCTTGGCTCTGTAAATCTGTTTCGGCTGTAGGTTAGGTTAAATCCTTCTTCTGTGATCTGGATTTTCAGGTTTCCCAGTGGAGATTTGTGTTCAGAGGCCTACTTTTTCCTATCACACTTTGGGAACTCAGTTTTCTTGGCTATTCTGAGGTGTTTGCAGTGGCAAGCCACTTCTTTCAAAGGATCTGTAGATTCTTTTTGTTTTCCTGGTATGTTCCTGTGGTGGTTCTTAGAGCAAAAGTTCACAATGTGAGTCTCCAGATGCTGTCCTGTCTATCTTAGCAAGAGGTTCACCTTATTCCTGTCACCTCTCTGCCGTTTTTTCCTTTTCTCTTAGACTAACTGAAGATTTGCCCATTTAATTTTTAAGAAAACTATCTCAGTTTTATCACTCCTGTGGTTTTTCTGTTCCCTATTTTTGTTCTGGTTTTTATTATTTCCTTCCTTCTGCTAAGTTTAGGTTTAGTTTGTTGTTTTTTCTATTTCCTTGATACATAATGTTATACTATTCATTTAATATGTTTCTTTTTTTCAACACAAGCACTTATTGCTATAAACTTCCTTCTTAGAAATTCTTTTGTGTTTCCATTGCTGTTTGTCTGAAAATACGTTAAAATTTCCCTTTTAATTTCTTCTTTGATCCATTGGTTGTTCAGGTGCATACTATTCAATTTCCACATATTTAAGAATTTTCTAACATGGCTTCTATTGTTGATTTCTAGTTTTCTACCAATGTGGCCTGAAATGATGCTATATGTAATTTCAATCTTCTTAAATGTGTTAAGACTTTGTTTAACAAATTTAACATATGATCAAGACTAAAAGATATTTTATGTGTGCTGGGAAAAAATATGTATTCTGTTGTTGAGTGGGAAGTCTTGTATATATGTTAGGTCCATTTGGTCAAAAGCACAGTTGAAGTCCAGTATGTATTTATGGACCTTCTGTCTGGTTGATCTATTCATTATTGAATGGAATATTAAAGTTCCCTACCGTTGCATTGCAATTTATTTCTCCCTTCATATCCATTAACATTTGCTTTGTGTATTTAGATGCTCTGATGTTGTGTCATAGATATTTATGATGTTTATGTTCACTTGAATTCACTTGTTTATTTAAATAATGACCTTCTTTGTCTCTTGTAACACTTCGTGACTTGAAGTCTGTTTTATTTTTATAAGGATAGTCACCCTGCTCTCTTTTGGTTACCAGTTGCATTGAATATCTTCTTTCATCCCTTCACTTTCAGCGTATGTGTGTTCTTAAAACTTAAGTGGATCTCTTTTAGTCAACATGTAGTTGGCTCTTATTTTTAAAAAACATTAATTCAGCCACCTGTCTTTTGATTAGAGAATTTAATCCATTTACATTCAAGGTCATTACTGACAGGTAAGGGCTCCCTATTGCCATTTGGTTCTTTCCCTGTTGTTTTGTAGTTCCTCTATTCTTTTCTTTCTTTCTTGTTGTCTACCTTTGTGATATGATAATATTCTATGTTGTTAAGATTTGATTACTTTTTCATTATTGTTTATATATCTTCTATGGTTTTTTAATGTGATTACCATGGAGTTTACATAAAATATTATCAATTATCTAAAGCTGGTAACAACTTGATTTCTTCACATACAAAAACTCTAGACTTTTACTCCTTCACACACAATTTATGTTTTTGATATCACAATTTGTATATTTCTATGTGTATTCCTGAACAACTTGTTATAATTTTTGTTATTTATTTATTTTTCATTTTATTTTTTGAGATGGAGTCTCACTCTGTCACCAGGCTGGAGTGCAGTGACATGATCTCAGCTCACTGCCACCTCCGCCTCCTGGATTCAAGCAATTCTCTTGCCTCAGCCTCCTGAGTGCTGGGACTACAGGTGTGCACCACCATGCCCAGCTAATTTTTGTAGTTTTAGTGAGACAGGGTTTTACCATGTTGGCCAGGCTGGTCTCAAACTCCTAACCTCATGATCTGCCCACCTCAGCCTCCCAAAGTGCTGGGATTATAGGCATGAGTCACTGTATCTGGCCAACTTTTCTTATTTTTAACTGTTTTGATTTTTAGCCTTCATACTGGAGATATGTATGATTTATACACCATCATTCCAGTACAAAAGTATTCTGGATTTGACTATGTATTTATTTCTGAGGTAAATAAATAAAAGCTCTCTGTATCAGTGACTTTTACACTTTCAAATGTATTCATGATAGTAATTATTATCCTTTAGTTTCCCTTGAAGAGCTCCTTGAACCATTTCTTATAAGACAGGTCTAATGGTAACAAATTTCTTTAGGTTGCTTATTTGGGAAAGACTTTATTCTCCTCCATTTCTGAAGGACAGCCCTGCTGGGTATATATAGTATTCTTGGCTGACAATTATTTTCTTTTGTAAATTTAAATATATTATTCCCTTTTTTTTCTGGCCTATAAGATTTCCACTGATAAATTGAATGATAATATTATAGTGATTCCCTTACATGTGACTTGATGATTTTCTTTTTCCTTTTAAATTATCTCTTTGTCTTTGACTTTCGACAGTTTGATTATAATATGCCTCAGAGAGGACCTCTTTAGTTGTATCTGTTTTTGGACTTTTGAGCCTCATGGATCTGGTTGCCCATATTTCTTTCAAGACTTGAGAAGTTTTCAGAAATTATTTAGTTAAAGAAGTTTTCTGCCTCTTTCTCTGTCTTTTCTCTTTCTGAAACTGCCATAATATGAAAATTTGTTAATGATGCCCCATAAGTCCCACAGGCTATCTTCATTCATTTTTATCACCTTTCCCTCAATTGAATCACTTTTAAAGAGCTATCTTCTAGTTCACAGATTCTTTCTTCTGTTTGATCTAGATGCAGAAAATGAAGCTCTCTATTGTATTTTTTATTTCATTGACTGAATTCTTCAGCTCCAAAATTTGTTTGGTGTTTATGATATCTATCTGTTTTTGAATTTATTATTCATATAAATTTTAATTGATCATGAATTGATTTACTAATTTTATTGAATTATCTATTTGCTTTCTCTTGTATTTAGTTGAGTTTCCTTAAGGTAATTACTCTGAATTTTGTTTCAGGCAATTTGTAAATTGTCACTTTGGGGGATCAGTTCTGGAGAATTACTGTGTTTAGCTGAGGGAATCTCTGTGTTGTGTTTAGCTGAAGGAATCATGTTTGACACAACAGCCAAACAGCATGAAGAGCCAGGGCACAGGTGTCTAGAGATGCTGTGGAGTTAGATTCCTGGGATCAGGATCTTGCAAAACTACTATAGCACTTGGGACTTGAGGTGCAGGTTCATTTTCCAAAACACAGAATGCAGTCCTTTCACTAATCCAGTGTTCGTTGTTCTGAAACATACCCTAGAATATTGTGCCTTGGAGCAGAAATGTTGCAACGGTTCTCACCCTGGATAGCAAGGTGCAGCCTTGGAAAGGCTCTAGGGAAGAAAAGGTGCTCTGGAGACTTGGCTCCTGAGGAGCAGAGCACAGATGCAATTGTGGATCACAGCTAATGGAGCACAGCAGCAGTTTGGGATCTGGCTGATGAGTAACCACACAATGGTGACTCTGGACCTTGAGACAGTAAGACATGGCACTAGACTAGGCTTTGTGAGACCAGGTACAACAGCAACAAGGACTCAGAAATTGCAAGATGCTGCTGGGACTTGGGCCATGGGGAGTGGGGAATAGATAACAATGACTCCACTTTCTGGAGATGCAAGTTGCCTCAGCAGCTCAAACTGCAGGGAGCTTGTTCAGTTCCAGGTATGTGGGGCATTGTGGCAGTTCAGCCAAGGCTCTGATTCCTGGGATATGATGTGCTGTGTCTGCGTAGCTCCAGAAAGTTGGTGGGGGGAGGGGAGGCTACATGGGTCAGTGAAACCTCCACATCCTTAGGGGACAAGGCGTTGCATCAGCTATGGTGGTGGGAGATGTAACTGCTCTGGTGTGCCAGAGGCCTAGGGTCCCTGGGGATTCAGTGCTTCCTCACCTGTGATACTGAGTAGCGAGATCAGCTGTTCCACTCTGCTGGAAGCCTGAAGTCTCTTGGGGGTGAGCTACCACTTCAGTTTGGCTTTGAGGGGAAAGTGTACCAGCAACTGGAGGAGGATAAAATCACTCTGCAGTAGCTTATTCTGAGCTGATAGGTCATAGCAGCAGCTTGGCTCAGGGCTGCACACTATTGAGTGGGCATGTTGTAGTAGCAGCAAAGCCTCAGAGATGGAGGGATGCAATGGCTATTGCCCTGGGAGCAGGATGCTGACATACAGTGGCTCTGGTTCCAAGATGGTACAGTGTAACAGCAGCATGGGGCATGAAAGTGGGATACAGTATAGGCTCTTTCTCTGGAGGTAGTTCACAGCTGTCTCCAGTAGTAAAGATTAAGGTGGCTGCAGTGGTGATGGCAGGTGCTGAGGTCCTCTTGCTTACCATTGCCATGCATGAAAGTGTCTCTTCTCGTTTGGAGTTGATTTCGAATAGCCATGGGGTGGCTGAAGCAAGGCGTTTCTTTTACTTTTCTTTGAGGCCATCCTGAATTTCTTTGCTTGACATTATTTTCGCTACTTCTTTGCTATTTTCTATAACTCTCCTTTAGTTATTTTGGTTGAAAATAGTTGTTAGTCAGTTAATTAATTAATTTATTGTGGGAGAATGCTAGGAGCTTCTATGTGCCACCTTGTTGATGTCACTACTCATTTTATTCTTATATGATTTATAAGCAGTGTTTTTAAACATTACTTGTCCACTTAATCTAAATGGTCAAATTTATTAAAGATTTTCAATATCTTCATCATATTAATATCTTTAATAATTTATGTTTATATTTTTTATGTTCTCTTTTTTCTCTTTTTTGTTCTATTTTCTTGTTCTGTCTTGCTAGGGGTTTCTAAATGTTGCTGATCTTTTCAAACAATCAACTTTTGACTTTGTATTTTTTTAATTATTTGTTTTTTATTTCACTGATTTGTTTTTGCCTTTATTATTTACTTCCTTATACATTTTTGGTTTTGATTTATTGTTTATTTCAAGCTTCTTGAGACAAAAGCTGAATTAATTTATTTTTAGGCTTATTTCTCTTCTAGTGTATACACTAAGGCTACAAACTTTCTTTTAAGCACTAATTTTGCTGCATCCCACCAGTTTTGTATTGCTACATCTCACTAGTTTATTATCATTTTGTTCACATTATTTTTGTATCTCTGTTGTGGTTTTTTCTTTGGCCCATGGGTGGATTAGAAGTTTACTATTTCATTTATAAGAGGCTTGTTATTTTATTTATAATTTATTTATATTTATACTTTTATTCCAGTATTTTCCAGTTTTTTAAAGGTTGTATTGAGTTATTAGTGAAGTCTCAATTGATTTTACTCTGTTCACAAAATAAGAAAATATTTATTTTTTAAAAATTTGATGAAACTTGTTTTATAACCCAGAGTTTGGTATCAAATTTGGCCAAAGTTTCATCACAATTCTGAAAATAATGTAAATTCTGTTACAGTTGAGAGCTGTTCTACATTACATATATGACAAATCGATCAATTTTATTAATTGTAGTTAATGCTAATTCACATGTCCTTATGAAATGTTTTCTGTTTGCCTATTCTATCAACTATTACAAGAACTGTGCTCAAGTCTTCATTCTGTGAATGTGTCTGTTTTTCTTTCTAATGTTCTATCCATTTTTACTTTGAATATTTTTGCAGATACTTTATTACACATTATAGATTTAGAATTGTTATAGCTTCTTGTTGTGTTTATCACTTTATTATGATGAGATAGTCTGTTTCTCTCGTTATTAAGGTCTACCTTATGTGATATTAGCATAGCGAATCCAACTTTCTTTGGTTAGGGTGTGTGTGGTATGTTTTTCCATTTTAGGTTTACTATTTCATTGTTCTCATATTTAAAGCATATCTCTTATAGGCAACATACAGTTGATTTTCTTATTTTTATCCACTCTGATAAACTTAGGTTTTTACTTGGAATATCTATTGTAATTTTTTTTTTTTTTTAATTTTAACTCTATTGAGATCACCCTTTCTGCTGGCTTTTTGTTTTTGATTCTTAGAATTCTATTCTGTGTTCAGAAAGGGGAAAGTCCTCCAGGGAAAATGCAGCTGCAGGTAATCTGTTCACTATTCTCACCAGTGTTTTCAATGGTGTGTCCCTGAGCTTTGTCACCTCACTATACTTCAACATTTGGCAAATAGCTTAAAGGGAAAACCAATCATGTGTTGAGGTTCTTCAGTTTCCAGTTATATCACTTCATTGCCATAGAAATGCTAAAAGCTCTCCTGGTTTTGTTGTCCCCAAGCAGAAACCCTGTCCCTGGGACTATCCCAGATATTCAGCCTCTAGCGTAAGTCAAATGTCAACAAATGTCCCCTCGGAGCAGATAGTTGCGGAGCAGATAGTTGCAGACCATTAGCTCAACATCTAGAGTTTTGCACTTGTAAAAATTTAGTCCTTAAATTCTCATTGCTTCTGCAGCTATCAATGAGTCATTTAATAGATATGCACATGATAGATACACAGACATATCAAAGTTTATTGGTTGCTTTTGTAGAGTGGTTTTCTATGGGAAACGAATCCATCATTTCTCAAGTTTTCCACTTAGACCAAAATAGTTTCTTTAGTTTTTTATTTATTTATATACTAAAGAATTACATTATTATTGCAGAAAAATTAGAAAATGCCAATAGGAAAAGAAGAAAGGTAAATTCCTCTTTAAATACACTGTTTTGGTAATCTATAACTAATACGGTTTGGATGTTTTGTTCCCTCCAAATGTCATGTAGAAATATGACCTCCAGTGGTGGAGATGTACCTAGTGGGAGGTGTTTGAGTCATGAGAAAATATCCTTCATGAATGACTTGGTACCTTCCCTGTGACCATGAGATACTATAAGATCTGATTGTTAAAAAAGAGTCTAGGACCCTCCTGCCCCTCTCTCTTTTCTCTCTTTTACTGTGTGACATGACTGCTTCCCCTTCACCTCCTGCCATGATTGTAAGCTTCCTGAGGTTCTCATCAGAAGCAGAGTAGATGATGGTGTCATGCTTGTATAGCCCATGGAGCTGTAATCCAAACAAACCTCTTTTCTTTATAAATTAACTACCCTCAGGTATTCCTCTATAGGATGTAAAACAGATTGTTTTGTATATTTTTGATACATGATAAATATATATCTAACTGAAATCTCAGAGGCTTAAAAATCATATTATTGTTAGCCACTTTGTGGGGCTGGTAATGTTTGATTGGAGAGTTTGTATGATTAACCAGTGTCATTTCCAAAAGAACTCATTTTCAACATGTCATCCTCATTCACGTATTTTTTTTTATTGTACCTTAAGTTCTGGGGTACAGGTGCAGATCTTGCAGGATTGTTGCTTAGGTATACATATGCCATGGTGGTTTGCTGCCTCCATTCCCCCATTACCTACATCAGGCATTTCTCCCAGTGTTATCCCACCTCAACCACTCGACCCCCAACTATCCCTATCCTAGACTCCCACCCTTCAACAGACCTCAGTGTGTGATGTTTCCCTCCCTGTGCCCATGTGTTCTCATTGTTCAACACCTGCCTATGAGTGAGAACATGCAGTGTTTGGTTTTCTGTTCTTATGTCAGTTTGCTGAGAATGGTGGTTTCTACCTTCATCCATGTCCCTACAAAGGACATGAACTCATCATTTTTTATGGCTGCATAGTATTCCATTGTGTATATGTGCCACATTTTCTTTGTCCAATCTATCATTGATGGGCATTTGGGTCGGTTCCAAGTCTTTGCCACAGTGAACATACATGTGCATGTGTCTTTATGATAGAAGAATTTAAAATCATTTGGATATATACCCAGTAATGGGACTGCTGGGTCAAATGGAATTTCTATTTGTAGATCCTTGAGGAATTGCCACACTGTCTTCCACAATGGTTGAACTAATTTACACTCCCACCAACAGTGTAAAAGTGTTTCTATTCTCCACAGCCTCTCCTGCATCTGCTGTATCCAGATTTTTTAATGATCGCCAATCTAACTGGTGTGAAATGGTATCTCAATGTGGTTTTGATGTGCATTTCTCTAATGACCAGTGATGATGAGCATTTTTTTCCTTTGTTGGCTTCATAATGTCTTCTTTTGAAAAGTGTCTGTTCATATCCTCCACGCACTTTTGAATGAGTTTGTTTGTTTTTTTCTTATAAGTCTGCTTTAGATCTTGGTAGATTCTGGATATTAGCCCTTTGTCAGATGAGTAGATTGCAAACATTTTTTCCCATTCTATTGGTTGCCAGTTCACTCTAATGATTGTTTCTTATGCTGTACAGAAGCTCTGGAGTTTAATTGCATCCCATTTGTCTATTTTGGCTTTTGTTGCCATTGCTTTTGGTGTTTTAGTCAGGGAGTCTGCCTATGCCTATGTCCTGAATGATATTGCCTAGGTTCTCTTCTAGGGTTTGTATGGTGTTAGGTCTTATGTTTAAATTTTTAATCACTCTGGAGTTAATATTTCTGGAAGGTATAAGGAAGGGGTCGAGTGTCAGCTTCCTGCACATGGCTAGCCAGTTATCCCAACACCATTTATTAAACAGGGAATCCTTTCCGCATTGCTTGTGTTTGTCAGGTTTGTCAAAGATCTGATGGTTGTAGATGTGTGGCATTACTTCCAAGGCCTCTGTTCTGTTCCATTGGTCTGCATCTCTGTTTTGGTCCCAGTACCATGCAATTTTGATTACTGTAGCCTTGTAGTATAGTTAAAGTCAGGTAGTGTGATGCCTCCAGCTTTGTTTTTTTTTGCTTAGGATTGTCTTGGCTATGCAGGCTCTCTTTTGGTTCCATATGAAGTTTAAAGTGGTTTTTTTCCAGTTTTGTGAATAAAGTCAATGGTAGCTTTATGGGAATAGTGTTGAATCTATAAATTACTTTGGGCAGTATGGCCATTTTCACGATATTGATTCTTCCTAATCATGAGCATGAAATGTTTTTCCATCTGTTTGTGTCCTCTCTTATTTCCTTGAGCAGTGGTTTGTAGTTCTCCTTGAAGAGGTTCTTCACATCCTTTGTTATATTCTTAGGTATTTTATTCTCTTTGTAGCAACTGTGAATGGGAGTTCGCTCATGATTTGTCTCTCTGTTTGTCTCTTATTGCGTATAGCAATGCTTGTGATTTCTGCACATTGATTTTGTATCCCTGAGACTTTGCTGAAGTTGCTTATCAGCTTAAGGAGGTTTTGAGTTGAGTTGATGGGTTCTTCTAAAGATACAATCATGTTGTCTTCAAATAGAGAAAATGTGACTTCCTCTTTTCCTAATTGAATACACTTTCTTTTTCTTGCCTGATTGCTCTAGCTAGAACTTCCAATACTATATTTAATAGGAATGGTGAGAGAGGGCATCCTTGTCTAGTGTCAGTTTTCAAAGAGCATTCTTCCGGTTTTGCCTGTTTAGTATGAGATTGGCTGTAGGTTTGTTGTAAATAGCTTTTATTATTTTGAGATACGTTCAGTCAATACCTAGTTCACTGAGAGTTTTTAGAATAAAGAGCTGTTGAAATTTGTCTAAGGCCTTCTCTGCATCTGTTGAGATGAATATGTGGTTTTTTGTCCTTGGTTCTGTTTACGTGGTGGATTACATTTTATAGATTGGAGTATGTTGAATCAACCTTGTATCCCTGGGATGACGCCTACTTGATTGTGATGGATAAGCTTTTAATGTGCTGTTGCAATCGGTTTGCCAGTATTTTATTGAGGATTTTTGCATTGATATTCATCATGGATATTGGCCTGAAGTTTTCTTTTTTGGTTGTGTCTCTGCTGGGTTTTGGTATCAGGATGATGTTGGTCTCATAAAATGACTTAGGGAGGATTCCTTCCTTTTGTATTGTTTGGAATAATTTCGGAAGGAGTGCTTCCAGCTCCTCTTTGTACGTCTGGCAGAATTCGGCTGTAAATGTGTCTGGACCTGGACGTTTTTTGGTAGGCTATTAATTGCTGCCTCAACTTCCGACATTGTTATTGGTCTATTCAGGGATTCAACTTCTTCCTGGTTTAGTCTTGGGAGCGTGTACATGTCCAGGAATTTATCCATTTCTTCCAGATTTACTGGTTTATGTGCAGAGAGTTTTTAGTAGTAATCTCGGATGGTAGTTTGTGTTTCTGTGGTATCAGTGGTGATATCCCCTTTATCATTTTTTTATTGCATCTATTTGATTCTTCTCTTTTCTTTTTTGATAGTCTGGCTAGTGGACTGTCTAATTTGTTGATCTTTTTAAAAAACCAGCTCCTGGATTCATTGATTTTTTTTGAAGGGTTTTTGTGTCTCTATCTCCTTCAGTTCTGCTCTGATCTTGGTGATTTCTTGTCTTCTGCTAGCTTTTGAATTTTTTTGATCTTGATCCTCTAGCTCTTTCCATTTTGATGATCGGGTGTCAATTTTAGATCATTCCTCACTTCTCATGTGGGCATTTATTGCTCTAAATTTCCCTCTGGACACGGCTTTAAATGTGTCCCAGAGATTCTGGTATGTTTTGTCTTCGTTCACACTGGTTTCGAAGAACATCTTTATTTCTGTCTTCATTTCATTGTTTATCCAGTTGTCATTCAGAAGCAAGTTGTTGTTGTTCATTTTCCATGTGGTTGTGTGGTTTTGAATGAGTTTCTTAATCCTGAGTTCTAATTTGATTGCACTGTGGTCTGAGATACTGTTTGTTATGATTTCCATTCTTTTGCACTTGCTGAGGAGTTATTTACTTCCAATTATGTGGTCAATTTTAGAGTAAGTGTGATGTGGTGATGAGAAGAATATATATTCTGTGGATTTGGGGTGGAGAGTTCTGTAGATGTGTTAGGTCTGCTTGGTCCAGATCTGCATTCAAGTCCTGGATATCCTTGTTGATTTTCTGTCTCATTTATCTGTCTAATATTGACAGTGGAGTGTTAAAGTCTCCCACTATTATAGTGTGCATGTCTAAGTTTCTTTGTAGGTCATTTAGAACTTACTTTATGTATATGGGTGCTCCTGTATTGGTTGCATATAAATTTAGGATGGTTAACTCTTCTTGTTGCATTGATCCCTTGACCCATTATGTAATATCCTTTTTCTTGTCTCTTTTGATCTTTGTTGGTTTAAAGTCTGTTTTATCAGGGACTAGGATTGCTACCCCTGCTTTTTTTTGCTCTCCATTTGCTTGGGAAATCTTCTTCCATCTCTTTATTTTGAGTCCACGTGTGTCTTTGAATGTGAGATGGGTCTCCTGAATACAGCACACCGATGCATCTTGACTTTTTATCCAGTTTGCCAGTCTGTGTCTTTTGATTGGGGCACTTAGGCAATTTCCATTTAACATTAATATTGTTATGTGTTAATTTGATCCTGCCAGTTTATTACTGGATGGTTGTTTTGCCTCTTTGTCGATAGAGTTTCTTCATTGCATCGTTGGTATTTACCATTGGTACGTTTTTGGAGTGGCTGGTACTGGTTGTTCCTTGTCATGTTTAATGGTTCCTTCAGGAGCTCTTGTAAGGCAGGTCTGGTGGTGACAAAATCTCTCAGCAATTGTTTGTGCATAAAGGATTTTATTTCTCCTTCATTTATGAAGCTTAGTATGGCTGGATATGAAATTCTGGGCTGAAAGTTCTTTTCTTTAAGAATGTTGAATATTGGCCTCCGCTCTCTTCTGGCTTTTAAGGTTTCTTCCAAGAGATCCTCTGTGGGTCTGATGGGCTTCCCTTTGTGAGAAACCCAACCTTTCTCTCTGGCTGCCCTTGGAATTTTTTTCCTCCATTTCAACCCTGGTGAATCTGACGATTACGTGCCTTGGGGTTGCTCTTCTTGAGGAATATCTTTGTGGTGTTCTCTGTATTTCCTGGACTTGAATGTTGGCCTGCCTTGCTAGGCTGGGGAAATTCTCCTGGATAATATCCTGAAGAGTGTTCTTAAGCTTGGATTCATTCTCCTTGTCACATTCAGGTACACTGATCAAGTGTAGATTAGGTCTTTTCCTATAATCCCATATTTCTTGGAGGCTTTGTTTGTTTCTTTTCTCTCTTTTTTCTCTAATCTTTCCTTCTCATTTTATTTCTTTGAGTTGATCTTCAATCTCTGATATCATTTCTTCTGCTTAATTGATTTGGCTATTGAAACTTGTATATGCTTTGCAAAGTTCTGGTCCTGTGTTTTTCAGTTCCAACAAGTCGTTTATATTCTTCTTTAAGCTGGTTATTCTAGTTAGCATTTCATCTAACCTTTTATCAAGGTTTTTAGTTTCTTTGCATTGGTTTAAAACATGTTCACTTACCTCAGAGAAGTTTGTTATTACCCACCTTCTGAAGCCTGCTTCTGTCAATTCATCAAACTAATTCTCCATCCAGTTTTGTTTCCTTGGTAGTGAGGAGTTGTGATCCCTTGGAGGAGGAAAGGCAGTCTGGTCTTTGATGATTTCATCCTTTTTGTGCTGTTTTCTTCCCATCTTTGTGTATTATCTACCTTTGATCTTTGAACTAGATTTCAGATTGGGTCTCTGAGTGACATCCTTTCTGTTGATGTTGAAGCTATTTCTTATTGTTTTTCAGTTTTCCTTCTAACAGTCAGGCCTCTCGGATGTAGGACTGCTGGAGGTGCACTCCAGACCTTGTTTGCTTGGCAGTCACCCACAGGGGCTGCAGAACAGTAAGGGTTGCTGCCTGATCTCTCCTCTGGTAGCCTCATCCCAGAAATTTACCCGCCAGGTATCAGCCAGAGCTCTCCTGTATGAGGCTTCTTTTTGGTTATACAGGAGTCAGGGAGGCAGTCTGTCTGTTGTCTGCCTGCAGAGGCTCTGCTGGGCTGCCACAGGCTCAGTCCAGCTGTGGTGTAAGCTTCCTCTGGGTTTTGTTTACACAGGTTAGATTAGAACCACCTCAGCAAGGGCGGACGCCCTTCCTCCTACCAACCTCAATCATCCTGGGTTGAGCTTGAACTGATGTGCTGGCTGCAAAACTCTCAATTGAGAGGGCTTCAGTTTGCTGGTCTGTTGGGGTGGGACCTGCCAAACCGTATCTCCCTGCTTGCAGCTCTCCCTCTTTCTGGAGAGCAGGGTACTCCATCTGGCAGACCTCCTGGTGCTAGTCAAAGCATCCGCCCAGATCTGTGCCAACAACTCATGGTGCCAGCTAGAGCTGCTGCTCAGATGTATGCTGGTAACTTGTGGCAATGTTCAGCCCAGCAGGGATCTCCTGGTCTGTGGGTTGCAAAGGCCATGGGAGAAGCACAATGTCTGAACTGGAGTGCCAGAGAGGAAAAGCCCCCAATCTTCTGGCTAGTTGCACTTCCTGAATGAGACAGTGCCCCTCCCTGCCTCGGTTTGCCCTCCTTGGGCTATACCCAGTGTCCAACCAGTCCCTTTGAAATGAACCTGGTACCTCAATTGGAATGTGGAGATCACTTGCCTTCTGCGTCCCTCTCATTGGGAACTGCGATCTGGAGCTGTTCCTATTTGGCTCTCTTGGCCCAGCCTCCTTATTCACATATTTGTCACTTTGGTGAGACCTGTTCAGGTGGCCTCAGCTTCTCACATCATGACAGCCTAAGGGTAGCTGAACTTCTTATATAGTGACTCAGGGCTCCATGAGAGTAAGAAAAAGGCTGGTAGTTGTTTTAAAGCCTGCCCTCAGAACCAGAATGGCATGACTTCCATCATAATTTATTGGTTAAACCAGTCATAGGCCAGCCCAGATTCAACAAGAAGGAAGTAGAGTCCATCTCTCGTTAGGAAGATTGTCAATTTGCAACCATCTTTAGTCTGTCTTGTTCCATTCAGAAAATTATTCTCAGTATCTTGGCAAAATCGAATCATAATAATGGCTAACTTCCATTGAGTACTCCCACATTGTATATTATTTCATTTAATCATTATATACTATGGGGGAGTACCCATGAATATATCAAATATTTAATATCTTATTTACTTTCATATAGCAATCTATTTAATTACACATGTAAAACATGAACACTTACTTGTTAGAGAAAAAGTTAAAATGATACAGAAGTGTGTAGAGTAAAAATGAATTTTTTTCTAAAACCCCTCCCTCAATTTATCTTTTGTGAGATAACTCTAGTTAACAATCTAATGTGTATCTTTCCAGAACTTTCATGTGAATTTTCATACCTGTATATTTGTTACCAATCACACTTGGCCCTGACATTTTTGGTGCTAGACATGGACATGACGCATTCATGCAGAAAATATAGCTCAAGGCTATGGTCCCATATAAATGAAAATACAAAAGCCTAACCCACTCCCAATTATTCCAGGTTCTTGTCTTTCCTCTTGTCAGTGAAATATTGTTAGCTATTTTCCATTACTTTAATGACTTCAATGCTTCAAGCAAAGTCATAGTTTTCATTTTCTAGAGACTATATTCTTTCATTACCAATCAGAGGTCTATAATGCATGTCAAAAATGTAGGTGACCGGTGCATTTCAAACAAGGTTAATGTCAACTACCTTTGCTTCACAGATAAGTGCAGTTTATTATCACTTAATTATTATACAAGTCTTATCATTAAATATCTCCCTTTGGAAAAAATACATACCTAGTTTTGTTTTTTGTTTTTCACTTTTGAGGTGGAGTCTCTCTCTGTTGCCAGGCTGGAATGTAGTAGCATGATCTTGGCTCACTGTAATCTCTGCCTCCTGGTTTCAAGCCATTCTCTTGCCTCAGCTTCCTAAGTAGCTGGGATTACAGGTGCGCACCACCACACCCAGGTAATTTTTTCTGTATTTTCAGTAAAGATGGGGTTTCACCATATTGGCCAGGATGGTCTCAATCTCCTGACCTCATGATCCACACTGACTCGACTTTCCAAAGTGCTGGGATTACAGGTGTGAGCCACCATGCCCAGCCAGATTCCTAGTTTTATGACTTTAATAAATGATCTATTTTTCTTTTAATGTGACTTCCATATAATATCAGCTTTAAAATTCTTATGTATGTAAATATAATTTTAAAAAGAATTTTAAAAAATTCTTATACATGTAAATATTTAAACATTTCAGACTAAAGAAAATGCAGAAGAAAGCAAAGTTATTCATAGCATCATTTACTTTTAGGGTCATAAGTCAGCACAAGTTGAACAATCTTATCATCATGGCCAGCCGAGAATTACCTTCACTGGGCCCCTGAATAAGAATTATGTCTTTAGGTGAAGCATAATTGTGACGGTCAGTTTTAGTTTTGATTCCTTAAAATAACACATTTAAAAAAAACTATACAAGCCTAGATTTAAGGAATCAATTATTATCAATAGTAGCCATTTATACTATAATGCTTTCAGAATTCAAATATTTGTGTCTCTGATTTGGTCACATCTAGTTCATGTGAACTAGAAATGTACTTTGTGTCTATAATGCTTAACTTTCTCTCTGAACACTTGATCCCATCTCTTTTGCCCGTTTTGGGGGCAGCTTCTCTGTCATTTATGATCTCCTGCTTTGAATATTCAAATTTTCTCTCTTTCAAGTTTCATCTTTTCCCTTCACCTCTGCTTAATCTATTGATGTGGCCTTTTCTTTCTGTTAAATTTATTGACAGAGTTCACTGGATGTTTCTATTTTTCTTTTGTCCCTCTACTTCTAGGTCAGTGTTCATTTTCAGCACCAGGCTGCTGTACTACCTCTTTCCATCAGTTGATGCTGTTAGTCACCACGCTTTTTAAATGAAAATCTATTTTCCTTTGACTCTCATGCCATGAGTCATACTTGTCTGGCTCTCTGATGTGATTTCTTCCTCTGTGACAATTTTGTGGGCTTTGTGCTTTGGCCATCTTAGGTTCTGTGGCCAGATCTCTTCCGCAAATGCCATTCTCCTGGACTGGACTCATCTACTTCTAGGACTACCACTTCTATCCAAATGAGACATTAAGAAAACCTTTTATATTGAAATAATTGTAAACACTCATAGTATTGCAACAATAGAGAGGCCCCATGTACCCATCAGGCAGCTTCCCCAATGGTTACATCTTATATAGTTATAGTGAATCATCAGAAACAGAAAATTGATTGGCACAATACAATTAACTATGGATGAGTTTTCACAACTTTTTGTATCACCCTTCTTTTTTTTGCACATCTTTTTTGTAATCCTGTGATATTTTATTGTACATACAGATGTATAAAACCACCATTAATTCCATGATACAGAACTATTCATTCACCACAGTGGAACATCATAGTGCTAACTCCTTATAGTTATACCCTCCATCCTCTTCCTTAACTTTTGGCAACTACCTATCTACCCTCCATTGCTATGATTTTGTCATTTTATAATTCTATATAAATGAATCCTACAGTATGCAACTATTTCAGATTAGCTTTTTTTTCACTCAGCATAATATCCTTAAGATTCATTCAAGTTGCTTCATATATTAATAGTATTTTCTCATATTACATTGCTGAATATTCCATTTTATGGATATGTCACAGTTTAATCACTTACCTGTTGAAAGATATATGTGTTGTTTCTAGTTTTTAGCTATTACAAATAAAGCTGTTATGAACATTCATGCACAGGTTTTTATATGTACTTAAGTTTTCATTTCTCTATGGTAAGTGTCCAGAAATGCTATTAGTAAGTCCCATCAGCAATGTGTGGGTTATTCACTTATTCCCTATCTTCACTTGTGTTTATTAATATTATAGTATTATCAGTGCTATCAGTACTCTTATTACCATTTAACAGATGTGCAGTGGTATCTTGAGTTTTTAACTTAAATTTTCCTAATGGCTAGCAAAGTTGAACATTGTTTGATGTATTTGTTTGCCATCCATATATCTTCTTTAGAGAAGTGTCATTTCAAGTCATTTACATGTTTTCTACTTGAATTGCTTGTTTTACTACTGTCATTGTTAGACAGTTTTTTTTTCATATAAATTCTGGGCATGAGCCTTTCATCAGACATATTTTTCAGATAATATTTGTAGTTTTAAAATACTTTCTCTAGTTGTTGGCTTATTTTTTGAGCCTCTTCACATGGTCTTACTCCTGTCATTTTAGTATCATTTTACAGGTTGTTTTGTTAGACCTCTCTTCCTTTCTTTTCTTCCTGTCTTCCTTGTAGTGAATGTGGTTTCCTCTGGTGGCATGACTTAATTTCTTACTTTTTATTCTTGGGGTATATGTGACATATACATATATATATCTTATCTTATAACCTATTATAACTATCTTATAACCTATTATTTTACAACCTATTATTTTAAACTGATAACAACACCAATTTCATACACAGACATACAAAAAGAAAACTAATAAAAATTGTACATTTTAACTTTGTACCCCTGCTTTTTAATTTTTTGTTTCTCTTTATGTTTTGTTGTACTGTGTCTTAAAAAGTTGCTGTAGTTATTTTTGATTGGTTCATCATTTACTCTCTCTGCTTAAGATAAGAGTAGTTTATACATCACAATTATAGTGTTATAATATTCTGTGTTTTACTATTATCAGTGAGTTTTGTGCTTTCTGATTATTTCTTCTTACTCATTTATATTCTTTTCTTAGAGGCTGAAGAACTCCCATTAGCATTTCTTATAGGACACATTTGGTGTTGATGAAATTTCTTAGCTGTTCTTTGTCTGAGAAGTTCTTTATCTCTTCTTCATGCTTGAAGAATAGTTTTGCCTGTTATAGTACTCTAAGGTAAAGATATTTTGTTTTTTGTTTTCAGTACTTTTAATATGTCATGCCACTCTCTCGGCTTGTAAAGTCTGCTGCCAGGTGTATTTAAGCTCCATTGTATATCTTTTGTTTTTTTTCTCTCGCTGCTTTTAGGATTCTTTCTTTATCTTTAAGCTTTGGGAATGATTATTAAATGCCTTGAAGTAGTCTTCTTTGGGTTAAATCTGCCTGGTGTTCTGTGACCTTCTTGTACTTGGATAGTGATATTTTTCTGTAGGTTTGGGAAGTTCTCTGATATTATCCCATTGCATAAACTTTCTACCCCTATCTCTTTCTCTACCTCCTGTTTAAGGCCAGAAACTCTTATATTTGTCCTTTTGAGGCTGTTTTCTAAATCTCATAGATGTGCTTTATTGCTTTTTATTCTTTTTTCTTTTGTCTCCTTCAACCGTGTATTTCCAAATAGCCTGTCTTCAAGCTCACCAATTCTTTCTTCTGTTTGATAAGTTCTGCTGTTAAGAGACTCTGATGCATTCTTCAATATGTCAATTGCATTTTCAAACTCTAGAATTTCTGCTTCATTTTTTAATATTATTTTAATCTTTTTGTTAAATTTACCTGATAGAATTCCAAATTCCTTCTCTGTGTTATCTTCTCATCGTTTGAGGTTCCTCAAAACACCTACTTTGAATCCTCTGTCTGAAAGGTCACATATCTCTGCTTTTCCAAGATTTGTCCCTGATAGTTTATTTAGTTCCTTTGTTGAGGTCATATTTTCCTGTGTGGTCTTGATGCTTGTAGATGTTCATTGGTGTTTAGACATTGTGGAGTTAGGTATTTATTGTAGTCTTTGCATTCTGGGCTTGTATCCATCCTTTCTGGGAAGGCTTTTCATTTATTTGAAGGCACTTGGACCCAAGCCCAATAATGCTATGTATTTTGCAATTTCATAGAAGGACCACCTTGGTGGTTTTGGATAAGATCCAGAAGAATTCTCTGGATTATCAGGCTCTTTTCATTACTCTTGCTCTTTTCCCTTATTTTCTCCCAAACAAATGGAGTGCCTCTCTCTGTGCTGAGCTGCCTGGAACTGGGGTGTGGTGGTGTGGCTACCACCACTGGTACTATGCTGGGTCAGATCAAAAGTCAGCACAGAACTGGGTCTCACCCAAGTCCCACTATAGCCACTATTAGGCTACTACTGCCTATGTTCACTCAAGGCCCTAGGGCTCTACAGACAGCAAGCGGTAAATCCAGATTTGTGTCCTTCTCTTTAGAGTTCTCCCAGACCCTGGGTGTGCCCAGGGATGCTGGTGAGGAGCCAGGGATTGGAGTCAAAAACCTTAGAAATTTGCCTGATGTTCTATTTTAATGTGGCCAAATTGGCACTCAAACCTCAATACAAAGTTCTTCCTGCTCTTCCTTCTTCTTTCCACAGGCAGAGAAGCCTTTCCCTGTGGCCACCACCAGCCCACAGAGTGTTCTACCAGGCTGATGTTCACATAAAGCCCAAGGGCTCTTCAGTCAGCTTGTGGTGAATGCTTCCAGGTCTGAAATTCACCCACCAGGGCAATGGGCTTCTCTTTGGCCCAGGGCAGGTCCAGAAATGCTGTCCAAGAGCCTAGTCTTGGACCCAGGGACTCCAAGAGCCTGCCTGTTGCTCCACCCCAGTGTGGCCAAGCTGGTAACTAAGTTGCAAGATGACGTCCCCTTTACTTTTCCCAAACTGAGGTAGTCTTTTACTGTAGCTTTCACAGCTAGCAATGTGCTGGGTCACGTTAGGAGTTGGAATGTCTCAGAGCCCAAGGCCCATGGTGAACACCTGGGTATTGCTGCTGGTTATTCAGGGCCTAAGGATGCTCTAGTTAGCAAGTAGTAAATCCTGCCAGGACTGGGTTCTTCCCTTGAAGTCAATGAATTCCTTTTTGGCCTAGAGTATGTCTAGAAACATCATCCAGGGGCTAAGGCCTGGAATGAGGTCCTCACAACTCTGCCCAGTGCTCTCTCTGACTGTGGCTGAGCTGGTATCCAAGATGCAAGACAAAGTCCTCTTTACTCTTTGCTCTCCTCTCCTTAAGTAGAAAGAGAGAGTCACTTTTGTTGCTGAGAGTTGTGCTCTCTGGGGTGAGGGGACGAATGACATCAGTACACCTTTAGCTGGTACAATTGGTGTCTCTCTAGGTCACATGACCCTGAAGCCCACTGGTTCTAAGCCCAGCCCAGCACTAGGAGTTGCCTAAGAGTTGCAGTCCCTGTGTCCTATAGTCTGCCTTTGACGTGTACCTAGTACTCCAGAGCACTGTTGGCCCCTGGTGGCAAGGTTTACTGAGAAACTCAAGTTCCAGCCACTGGGATGGGCAATTTTCTACTGGCTAGATCTGGTCCAAATGTTCCTTCTGTGTGCTGGTGCTGAGTCCAGCACGACTTTTCTCTACGCTGTGACAGTGTAGCACTAAGGTCAATGTGAAGTCTCCCAGTTGCTGTGCTCTCCCTCCCGCAAGGGCAGAGACTTCTCTCCACTCTGCATAGCTGCTTTGTGGGGTTAGGGGATGGGTGACATCAGCAATTCAAGACTGTCTCTCCAGCCCTCCTTAATACCTCTTTCCATGATATGAAGTTAAAACCAGGTACTGCGATTGCTCACCTGATTTTTAGTTCTTGTGATGGTGCTTTTCTGCATGATAATAGTTGTTAAAATTTGGTGTTCCCTTTGGGGGAACGAATGGTGAAGGATTCTATTCTACCATCTTGCTCCACCCCTGACTAACACATTTTTAATCCTACTTTTGCTTTTGAGTAGAGTGGCTAGATTTAACAAATATAGATGCTCAATTAAGTTTGAATTTCAGATAAATGAGGCATAGTTATTTAGCTTCATATGTTCTAAGTATTAAATGGGGCATACTTATCCTAGATAATTATTTGTTGTTTATCTGAAATTCAGTTTTAGCTGGGCGTCTTCTATTTCATCTGGCAATCCTACTTCTATGTCTCAGGAGAAAGAAAATCTTTTTACGTGGATGTCACACAGATTTCTAAAACTACTGCAATGAGCTTATTCTACGTTCACACTTGTATCTATTTCTGAATTCTTGGTCTCAGCTATGTCCTTACCACCTACCTCAGAACCTAAGTTCAGAACAAGATTATCCTCAACTGCGTCCTCTTTTTCATATCCCTTCTCATTAGCAAGTTATTTGTGCTGTGGCATCTCTGAGCCACAGCCTCTCATGCCCATATTCATTGTTATTCACTTCCTGATTCTCATAATCTCTCTTACAAATGTGGTCCATCTTCCAAAGTCTTCCTCTTCAAGTCTGTCTCTGTATTGCCACTGGAGTTAGATCATGGGGTTTCTTACTCCAGGGACTTTAGATGCATTTCTCATCTTTAATTATCTTTCCTCACTTTTACTTGCTAAACTTATGCCTCCTTCAACACTTACTCTCTTTGCTAGTGCCATGGGGGCAGGCATTGTCTGGGTTTATGATTTCGGATTAATGCTAGTGTCTCTATAATTAAGAAAGGAAGGGTGGTTCTGTCCTGATATTTAGCAGGGGCAGGGAGTTCCCTTAGTTTATCTGCCTTGACATGGTTAAAAAAAAAAAAAATGAATGAACATGTTAGTGTAAATAGCTATGCAGTGGTGAGTCTCTAAGCAAGGAGCTCCACTGCAGAGATCAATGTTAACAAGAATGTTGTCACAGCATAGACCAGTATTCTTTTTAATTGACGGAAACCATCTTTAAGAGGAATACCATGTGGTAGTAACAAAGACAAACTCAGCTGAGAAATGAGGCTCATGGTACAATGCATTATATTGTACTTGCTCTCTTTTTCCTGTGCACATTTTTATTTGTGTAACATGCTCTGTTTGCTTTAGCGGGTCACTACTTTATAAACAAATTCACATTTCCTGTTTCTTTAAAGAACCCCTTTTGCTCTGACCACATTGCTAGAGTGTCACTATGTTCCCTAATCGATTTCTGTAAACATATAACCATGGGGTCTATACCTTCAAGTGTCACATATTGCATACCAATCCTACTGCATGCTCCTGGCTGCTTTGGCTGTTGAACCACTTGCGCCGTCTCGCCATGTTCATAGGCGGTTTGCATTAATAGTTACATTTTTTTCTGTGCAAGTACCTCTCGTGATCTTCTGTCAGTGTTTTGCCTATTTGTTTGAAGAAAATATTTATCTTTATACCTATTTGGGGCAGATAGATATTATTTTTCGGCACAGTGCCACTAAAAAGATTTGCTCTTAAAACAAAAACAAAAACAAAACAAAAACATCATCTGCTCTATTCTTTCTCATTTTTCCCCTTTGAAACTGTCATATCTGGTTGACAAGGACTAAGGCTAATCTCTGCACACAAAATCCCAGTGCAAATAGAGAAAAATCTCACAGTAGTTTTGGAGAATTTTCCTGTTTCCTTAGACTTCTTCTTACTTACTTTTTTTCAAACTTCATAACTGAAAACTCAACAACTTTCTATTTTTATCTGGGGGTTCAGGCATATCTGGCTTTGTTTCATTGTCGTGGCAATCCAAGATTTTCTTTCTGCCTGGGAAAGATAATATACTTTGCTTAATGCTGAAGTTCAGAACTATCTGGGCAAACCTGGTGAGCTATTGGGTAGCCTCATTTTGTAAAAGTCTGTTTGAACGTTAGAGCTAAAGAGACTTCCAGATGAAAAAACATCCTAAGGGAAGAATCTGGCTACAGTAAGTTGACCCAGTAACTTATCCCTTCTTTACTGAATACAAACATGGACCACGAGCACAGCACTCTTGCTTTGACATTAATGTTTCTTCTGACCAACTCCATGGAAATATGTTCGGGTCCTTGGGAGAGAAAAAGGCTAAGAATAAAAAGTAAAGAGTGTCTTACTGAACTCTGAAATATATATTAAGGGCCCAGCCTGCTCTGAGTACCTACTAATATGGTAAAATGTCAAAACTATCATCTCAAACTTTCCCCTAGCTCTGGAATTTGGACAGCTCAGACTAATCAGAAAAACGGCAATTGCTGAGGCAGGAGCAGAGAGGCTATTCTGACCCCACTGCAGCAATAGAGAATAAAGTCACGGACCCAGGAAATAACGATGGAACTGGAAACCTGCCTTCTTCACCCAATGATCTAGCTGTGGCTTCTGGCAAGCCCTCTGCTATACATATCAGAGTAGCATAGCTAGCTGGAGGAGAAGGTGTTCCTGAGCATGTACAAAATAACTTTGTGTGTGGAACTCCCAGGAATAATTGTAAAAAGGGAGTCCTAAGCCAGGTTAGTGCCTAAAGTGTAATTAAATTTAATCAGTCGGGTCATTAGGGACATTTGCAGATATAAGTTACGTTTTCTATGATGACCACGGAAAAGTAATGCTTTGGCAGGAGTTATATTAGTTTCAAACCTTGAGGCAATATGTGGTAAATGTTTTAATATAATACAAAGCAGAAGGTTTTGTCTATGTTAAATCAAATGTGGCCACTTAGGCAATGATTCCAATATTGATATTCTTGTGTCAATCTTCAAATGCTTTCATTCCATTTACATTAAAAAAGGATCAGAAGGTAAGTTCCCAAATTCCAGATTTCAGCAAATTATATTCTGTGCACGCACACTGTATGAAGAAAGGAGTGATTGGTGCAAGTGTCTGCTTTCATAGCCAGGAAATAAGACTTCACTCAGTGCCCAGATCAGCTGTGTATATCAAGAGCAGGTTTGATTTTCATCTATTTCTGCCTCCAACAATGCCTTCCATCTGCCATCAACTTGCAAATCCCTCCATCCTGAAAAACAGTTGAATCCTTTAAGTGACCTTGAAAAATAAGCACATTCGCATGAAGGCACAGGGAAGTAGGTTTCTATTCTTTGCCAAGTGTTTTCTCACACCTTTTCTTCCCACATGTTCTTTAGGTTGGTTTAAGAGGTAAAGAGTAGAACGTGAGGCTGGCACAGTGGCTCATGCCTGTAATCCCAGCTCTCTGGGAGGCCAAGGCAGGCAGATCATTTGAGGTTAGGAGTTTGAGACCAGCCTGGCCAAAAGGGTGAAACCCCATCTCTACTAAAAATACAAAAATTAGCTGGGCCTAGCATGCATACCTGTAATCCCAGCTACTTGGAGGCTGAAGCAGGAGAATTGCCCGAACCCAGGAGGTGGGGTTGCAGAGCTGAAATTGGACTACTGTACTCCAGCCTGGGCAACAGAATGAGTGAGACTCTGTCAAAAAAAAAAAAAAAAAGAAAAAAGTAAAAAGAAAGAGCATTCCATCAGAGTGAAAATCCATAGATTTAATATGCTGGTAACCCGGTTTTCAGTGAGAAGTCCCAATGGAAATGCAATCTATTAACCTAGGGGAGAAAGGCTGTTTGCAGTCACACTCACTGTTCACACACGCTTATTAGCCTAACTTTCCTACTTGGATTATCTAGAGAGAAAAATATGCTCAAGGAATGTGTTTGCTTCATACTGGATATTAAAACTATGCTACAATAATTTGAACGTTGTATTGCTGATCTAAATATAGACAAAGAGGTCTATCAAAAAGGATAGCAAACCCAGCAAGTGACCCAAGTAATACAATAATTAGAATTTCAAAACAATGGAGAAAGATTTGTATGATGTTACCATAACTGGGTAGCCATCTGAAAAAAAAAAATGAAATAAAACTCTTAAACCAAGATAAATTCCAGATGGATCAATGTTTAATAAGAAAAACTATCATGCTGTAGGAAGCCGAGGTGGGTGGATCACTTGAGGTCAAGAGTTCGAGACCAGCCTGACCAACATGGTGAAAACCTGTGTCTACTAAAAATACAAAATTGGCCAGACATGGTGGCGCATACCTGTAATCCCAACTGCTTGGGAGGCTGAGGCAGAAGAATTGCTTGAACCTGGCAGGCAGACGTTGCAGTGGGCTGAGATTGTGCCCATTGCTCTCCAGCCTGGGCAACAGAACAAAATACCATCTCCAAAAAAAAGAAAGAAAAAATCACAAAGATAATAAAATATACACAATTTAGAAATACAATTTAAAATTTGATATAAAATCCTGAAGCCAGAAAAAAAGATGGATGTAATTTCAACTTCAAAAACTTTTGCAGGACCATCTTCCATCAAAAGCAAACAAACAAAACCACTGTCAAAAGGAAAAAAGGGATTTACAACTTGTATTACAGACAAAGGGGGAATTTTGTTAATGTTGACAGGTCTCTTAAAATCCAAAAGAAAAAGAATGTATAGATTAATAGAAAAGTGGACAAAGATTATGATCAGGAAGAGTATTAGAAATGTCTCTAAAATTTATGTAAATATATACAACTTTTATATAAGAGAAATGTCATTTAAAACTACAGATTTTCTACACAACAGATTTGCAAAGAGCTAATCAACACACAATATTGATGTGTGGTTAAGTTTGGAAGAAATTTAATTATTATTTTTTTCTTTATAGTTTATTGCTATACCTCTGGAAAAGGATATAGCATAACAGATAATAGCATCTTATATTTCTAAACCATTATGTAGCTTTCTAAGTGATTTTATATATACTGACTCATTTGAAATAATTTTAGGAAGTACATGGAACATAGGAGTTGATCAGTAAACATTAATTATCCAGACTAGCTTGTTTAAATCATCAAGGAAAACACCAGAAATTTCTCTATTTTAATGAAAATAAACTGTCACTTGCAATCTAATCTTTGTTTTTTTGTCATTGGTGCTTGTTTTCAATTTTGTGATAATACAGGAGTTATTAAGAAATTATTTTTAGGCAGCTAGAAAGGATGAGAATTTTGAGTGGAATTTTCCTTTAATAAAAAGCAGCCCCAAAACATTTTTGCTCTAACAAAAAGCAACCAGATAGATATGCAAACTAGGAGCTTTCATATGTAAATGACACAGCTGTACCTGTAATCCAGGTACATTCAGTATGGCATCTCCCACCCTCTTTTCCTTGTCAAGACAGCCTCCAGGTAAAACCAAAGTACAGGCATTCATGGTGAGTGCCAGGTGGAGGCTATATTTGCATAATAAAACACCAGGGTGGGAGGGCCAGTCTTTTCCAGGGTTATATAAATGGAACCTGGTCAGACCAATCCCCTGGACCTTATGTAAATCAATCACCACCTCCTCAAGCCGCTGTACAAAATCGATTGAGTTCAGCTGCAAACCAGAGACCCTCTTTTGGGTAACTCATTTTCTCAGCATGTAGAAGCTTTTTCTCTTTTGTTCTTTCTTTTCTTTGAGATGGAGTCTTGCTCTGTCGCCCAGGCTGGAGTGCAGTGGCGCGATCTCAACTCACTCCTACCTCCGCCTCCCGAGTTTGATTCTCCTGCCTCAGCCTTCCTGGTAGCTGGGACTACAGGCCTGTGCCACCACGCCCAGCTAATTTTTGTATTTTTAGTAGAGACAGGGTTTCACCATGTTGGCCAGGCTGGTCTCAAACTCCTGACCTCAGGGGATCCACCTGCCTTGGCCTCACAAAGTGCGAAGATTACAGGTGTGAGCTGCCTCTCCCTGCTTCTCTTTTTCTGTTAAACTTTGTGCTCCTAACCCCACTCCTTATGTATGTCTGTGTCCTGAATTCTTTCTTGACCGTGACAGAGAACCAGTGTATACCACAGGCAGTGGAGCTGTATCAGTGACATCGTCATCACAAATTTATCACACATTTCAACACTTTTCTTTTAATTTCACTGAGAATGCTCACTGTCAACTGCCAACCTCTATTTCTTCCTTTTCACCCCACCCGGAAGAAAAAACCTGAAGAGAGAGAGGCACTGTCCTATATATTGAGTTTCAATTGATTAATGGCCAGTTATAAGAGGAAACAGGAAGCTATTTGGTCATCTGCACCATAGGATTTGTAGTCTTCAAAACAAGTTAATTCTGTTTGCGTTTGTTTTGATAAAAGTCCAAGAATACAGATTCATAACCATCTGTCTTAGTTTTGATAGTCTTTGTTATGTTTGCCTTTTAGCCTCTTAAAAAAGACAATTGAAATGACAATGTATAAAAATATGAAATAGACCCGACGCTGAGTTTTCAAGAAGGCATATTGTCACCAATTGTTGTGAGCCAAATGAAATGGTAGTGTCTTGTTTCCCTTTGGTTTGTACAGGATAAATTGTGTGATTTTTCTTCACTGCCATAATTCCAGGCAATTAAATACAGACACTGAAATATGCATAAGTGCAGTAACAACAGGAAACAGCACAGTAAATAGAGATAGTCCTGGATGTTCTTAGATTTGGGATAATGGGTGTACTCGGAAGATTATTTTCCACTGACTGTTTTTATTTTTCATAGATATTTTTTGATATAAATGATGAATTTTTAATAAAACTATAGATAGGTAGGAATAATTGACTAGAGAAATTAAAAATATATGTTGGTTCAAACATAGGCCTCAGAATTTTTTTTTTTTTTTTGAAATCTAAACAACCTGGTACATAGTAGCCATTCATTATGGCATCTAGAGGTTTCTAAAGCTTGAATTCGAACTCATAATAATCTAGAAGAAATGTTTCAACCCCAAATGAAACTGTTCCCAAAGCTATAATATACATACTTTTCAAAATAAATACCAACAAGTGCCAGTGTTTAGAGATGTATTTTATATGAAAATTGTTGTTTGAAATAGAACACTGGTTTTCAATTTCAAATTCGAACAATAATGTACCTCCAAAGGTGCTGATTTGTTTCATCTGCTGTAAACCAGAAGTGTTATTAACCAAGAAGACTTCTTTGGTACCATGGTCCATTAAACTGCATTTTCAGATATGCGGTTAATTCTCATAACTGTTAGATAAACAGTATCATATATCATTTAAAAAATCCCGAAACCATCCTGAAATGCCTTCTGAAGTAATTGGCAGTGCAGCGTCTATGTAAGCAAATAGACCTGCCTGTATGTTCTTAGCAATACCCAGAGGCAGCCTCATCCATTAAAGTTGTATTGAAGGGAGATGTATTGGCTAGGACATCAGTCTGTTTCTAACTCTTTTGAAAAGGCGTTACAGAATCTGTATCATCCTCCTTGACCATCTAGAGAGCAAGAGTCTTGATTTTCCAAATACCATCTGCAAAAACTGGGCTTGTTAAATTTCCGTGAGATTAGATGTCTTTTTTCATCAGAGTTTCCAGCCTTTTTTCAGCTTCCTTAATGAAGGAGACTCTCCTTGTATTGAATATGCTCATTACAAACAAATTAGCTTTAAAACAGTGGCTTCCCAACCCCAGAAATGTAAGTGCTAATGAACAGAAAAAGGGTCGCCAATGAAAAATAACTCAGGCAAGCTACAGCTCCACACCACTGTTTTCTGCACTTGGGAAAAGGTTCTAATATTAATGCCTCTTGTCAGAAAACCCTTACAACCTCTATTAAATCATCTTCTCTATCCATGGTGTTGTAGTTATAAATAGGCACACAATGAATTCTGAATTCTTTACATGTAAATCATGCCACATACCATTATCTGATATCCTTGAATTAGGTATGCGTGGCCTTGGGGGCAGTAAAGGATAGGTCGATGCAGCCAGCTGTCTCCTTTAGTAATAACTGCTGTATGTTAAAGACTAACAGCCAGACTATAAATAACGTTTTCAAATCTGCATCTAGACTTTGAGTAGGAGAGAAATGAATAATGATTTCCTTGTGTTAGATTAGACTTAAGCAAAAGGTCAAACCTTTCAGCAAAAGGCACAACAGCTGTACAATCCAGTTAATCATAGACAAAAGTGTGTGTGTGTGTGTGTGTGTGTGTGTGTGTGTGTGTGTATAAACCTGTAAGCAAGATAATTAATGGGTCTATTCACTTTCAGTATACCCTATTGTGCCATTTTATTCTTGCAAACCCAATGTTCTTTCACATGTATTGCTCACTCCTACTCTCTTTAAAAGAAGGTGAGAGGTTAACAGATTAAATCCAGTTTAGAACAAGAAGCTAAAAGTAATTGATATTATATTTGAGCATTGTATTTAAATCAAGTGCATCTTTTTAATGAAGGCCAGGTCTTTGTGTATAGATTATACTGAGTTAGACTTACATATTTTTGTAAGTAGAGCAAAATATCTGAATCTATTTGCGTATCCTATAAGAACATAAAATTTCTGATACTGACTGAATTTAGTAGAAAAGTGATATGCAAAAAGAATTGATGGTCTTAAATGACAACAAAAAACTTATAGAGATAAAATTAGTTCTGTGAAGAACCTGCTGTGAGAATTTAATTTTCTTCCTCTATATAGCTCTAGAAAGATCACCTACATCAAAAGATTGAAGTCATATTAATGTTTTTTTTATGAGAGGAAAGAACTGATGAATTGTAGTTTCTTTGGAAATAATTTTTATTTTAATTATTTGTGTGATTGTGTTTGTGTCCAAATTGTGCTTTAATTTAGCTGTGGTACAAGATCGCAGCTACTAAAATGTATTCTGTTTAACTGCAGTGAACTGCAACATATAACTGTAGACTTTTAACTGTTTACTTCCCCAACTTCCCCTAACTCTATGTTTCTGTGCTAACAATGCAAGTAAACCTCCACCCACACCCTCCTTTTGGGATGGAGATTTTCAGTGGTGATAACAAATATTGTTGTTTTTGCTGGCAAGTAATTCACCAGTGGCTCATTTTCATCAGCTTTTATTTCACAGCAATTGTAAAATAAACCACTCGTAGCACGTGTTGTTAATGTCTGATCCCTGGAGTGTAACTGATGTTCCATGGTATGGGTCATATGCTAGCGAAAGTGTGCATTAAAAAGGGAAAATTAATAGTGCTACCACTGATTCAAACTAAATGGTATTCAATGGACATTACCATTGCTTTAATAGTATCATAACATACTCTTTTGTTGTTTTCTTTTAGAGTGTGATTTTAAAGCAAATTTAGGGGAAAAGAACATACTAACGTAATGAATACTCAACACAGAACTGGTCAGATGCTGATGTTTCATTTTCACATTATTTTCTTTTCATTGCATATTTGACCTTCATTTTACATTTGGCAAGACAGTAAAATTAGCAACATAATCACTAGATTCTGTGCTCCTGCAGAACTTAATATAAATTATGTTACTATTGTGCTTGACTATTTATATATCTCAATTATCTGTTTTGAGAATAAAAAGATAAACCTTTTTATTTTTTAATTATATACTTAGCAAAAGAAATCACATAATTGGTTTCAAAGATGAAATTCATATAACATGTTATATGCTAACTTCAATTGAATATTATTTTTATTGTGTTCTATTTCACAATAATTAAGTCAATCACAATACAATCCGTTTTACAAATGTTCTTAATACTTTTGAAGACATAGTCACTTTTACATTGACAACGTTTCCTCAAGATTGATAGATGGCACAATGTTCATCTTCCAGATAAAGATGTTGTAAACTGAAGAGGTTGTTTGAGCACACACAAACATGTTTTAACTGCTTGTCAGTACCAACTTGTGGGCTAGCTGCTTTCATGTTCATTCAGAACTGATGTTATGCAACATTATAGCATGATCTTGAGTGCGTTTTTCTCTTTTATTCCCGTGCTTCCATTCAAAGATGTATAAAGTTCCTTGCATAAGACCTTTGCAGGCAGCATGCTTTATTAAATGCAGTGGATTCATATTATTTAAGGTAATGATGTTCTATAAAGTTACTGCAAACAATAAATTAGCAAATACTGAATTATTGCTTCTAAGGGAAATATAGGGTTAGGCTCCTGCAAGCCTCTGGTCACATTTTTGCCAATTGATCAATATATAACCTTGTTTTGTATGTGTTTCTGTTTAGAGATAGCTCATTGAATATATATATTTAATTCGTTAACATTGAACTCACAGCCAACAGCATCTGTAACTCATGCCTAAATGAATCTTAGGTAACACACGTATTTTCTCCGTAAGACACATCACAGCTTTCTTGTGCTTAGGAACCCTAGATAGAACTTTGACAGTATGCTTGGGGACTGTTTAACACTGCAGAATCACCACAAAAAGCACAAAAAGGTAATAACGTAGCAGTAAATAGAACACAAAAAGGATACTTATTTACAGGATAAGAGCCAAAACCAGAAGGCAAAGAGGAACCTTGTGCAACCTCAGCTGGGAGTGTGCACTTCAGGCAACTCAATTTTTTTACTGTTCTCTATGCATGTCTACAAATGACTGTGAAAATACCTCTAGTATTGATTTTGGTGTTGCAAATATATTTCAGCAAGTACATAACTCACAAACACAGAATCCATGAATAACGAAGATCAGCTGTATTCCAAGATGTGGAAAACAGAAGAATCAAAGCAATAAAATCCACTTATTAGATTTCTGCTTTCCCATTTTAAAAGTCTGTTACCTACTGCACTCCTTGATGAATTATTTTTTTTCCTCCTTCCAACTTTCCTTTCTAGAGTTTGCCTCTCTCCTCCATGCCAACTCCATATTCTCTCTGCCCTTTGTTCGTCTTTTATTTTTTTTAACTTTAAGTTCTGGGGTACATGTGCAGATCTTGCAGGATTGTTACATAGGTATACACATGCCATAGTGGTTTGCTGCCTTCATACCCCCATTACCACATTAGGTATTTCTCCTAATGTTATCCCTCCCCTACTCCCTGCTATCCCTCCACAAGCCCCCATCCCCCAACAGACCCCAGTGTGTGATGTTCCCCTCCCTGTGTTCTCATTGTTCAACACCCATTTATGAGTAAGAACATGCAGTGTTTTATTTTCTGTTCCTGTGTCAGTTTGCTGAGAATGATTGTTTCCAGCTTCATCCATGTCCCTGTAAAGGACATGAACTCATCCTATTTTATGGCTGCATAGTATTCCATGGTGTATATGGGCCACATTTTCTTTATCCAGTCTATCATTGATTGGCATTTTGGTTGGTTCCAAGTCTTTGCTATTGTAAACAGTGCCACAGTGAACATACGTGTGCATGTGTCTTTATAATCAATTTAAAATCATTTGGGTATATACCCAGTAATGGGATTGCTGGGTCAAATGGCATTTCTATTTCTAGATCCTTGAGGAATTGCCACACTGTCTTCCACAATGGTTGAACTAATTTACACTCCCACCAACAGTGTAAAAACATACATATTTCTTCACATCCTCTCCAGCATCTGTTGTCTCCACATTTTTAAATGATTGCTATTCTAACTGGCGTGGGATGGTATCTCAATGTGGTTTTGATTTGCATTTCTCTAATGATCAGTGATGATGAGCATTTTTTCATATATTTGTTGGCCACATAAATGTCTTCTTTTGAAAAGTGTCTGTTCATATCCTTTTCACACTTTTTGATGGGGTTTTGTTTTTTCTCATAAATCTGTTTTAGTTATTTATAGATTCTGGATATTAGCCCTTTGTCAGATAAGTCATTGCAAACATATTTTCCCATTCTGTTGGTTGTCAGTTCACTCTAACGATTGTTTTTTTTTGCTGTGCAGAAACTCTTAAGTTTAATGAGATCCCATTTGTCTATTTTGGCTTTTGTTGCCAGTGCTTTTGGTGTTTTAGTCATGAAGTCCTTGCCTATGCCTATGTCCTGAATGGCATTGCCTAGGTTTTTTAATAGGATTTTTATGGTGTTAGATCTTATGTTTAAATCTTTAATACATCTGGAGTTAATTTTTGTATAAGGTGTAAGGAAGAGGTCCAGTTTCAGCTTTCTGCACATGGCTAGCCGGTTATCCCAACACCATTTATTAAGCAAGGAATCCTTTCCCTATTGCTTGTTTTTGTCAGGTTTGTCAAATATCAGATGGTTGTAGATGTGTGGCATTGCTTCCAAGGCTTCTGTTCTGTTCCATTGTTTTATATGTCTGTTTTGGTACCAGTACCCTGCAGTTTTGATTACTGTAGCCTTGTAGTATAGCTTGAAGTCAGGTAGCATGATGCCTCCAGCTTTGTTGTTTTTGCTCAAGATTGTCTTGGCTGTATGGGCTCTTTCTTGCTTGCATATGAAGTTTAAGTTGGTTTTCTCCAGTTCTGTGAAGAAGGTCAGTGGTAGCCTGATGGGGATAGCATTGAATCTGTACATTACTTTGGGCAGTATGGCCATTTTCATGATATTTATTTTTCCTAACTACAAGCATGGAATGTTTTTCCATCTGTTTGTGTCCTCTCTTATCTCCTTGAGCAGTGGTTTGTAGTTCTCCTTGAAGAGGTCCTTCAGGTCCTTTGTTAGCTATATTCCTAGGGATTTTATTCTCTTTGTAGCAATTGTGAATGTGAGTTTCCTCATGATTTGGCTTTCTGTTAGTCTGTTATTGGTATATAGGAATGCTTGTGATTTTTGCACACTGATTTTGTATCCTGAGACTTTGCTAAAGTTACTATCTTAAGATTTTGGGCTGAGACGATGGGGTCTTCTAAATATACAATCATGTCATCTGCAAATAGAGACAATTTGACTTCCTCTTTTCCTAATTGAATACACTTGATTTCTTTTTCTTGCCTGACTGCTCTGGCTAGAACTTCCAATATTATGCTGAATAGAAATGGTGAGAGAAGGCATCCTTGTCTAGTGCCAGATTTCAAAGGGAATGCTTCCAGTTTTTGCCCATTCAGTTTGACACTGGCTGTGGGTTTGTAATAAATAGCTTTAATTATTTTGAGACACGTTCCATTGATACTTCGTTTATTGAGTTTTTATCATAACGCAGTGTTGAATTTTGTCAAAGGCCTTCTCTGCATCTATTGAGATGATCATGTGGTTTTTGTCTTTGGTTCTGTTTATGTGATGGATTATGTTTATAGATTTGCATATGTTGAATCAGCCTTGCATCTCAGTATGAAGCCTACTCGATTGTGATGGATAAGCTTTTTGATGTGCTATTGCATTCAGTTTGCCAGTATTTTATTGAAGATTTTTTCATTGATGTTCATCATGGATATTGGCCTGAAATTTTCTTTTTTAGTTGTATCTCTGTCAGGTTTTGGTATCAGGAGAATGTTGGTCTCATAAAATGAATTAGGGGGATTCCCTCTTTTTGTATTGTTTGGAATAATTTCAAAAGGAATGGTACCAATTTCTCTTTGTATGTCTGGTGGAATTTGGCTGTGAACCCATCTGATCCTGGGCTTTTTTTTGGTTGGTAGATTATTTTTTTTTTTTTTTTTTTTTTTTTTTTTTTTTTTTTTTTTTTTTTTTTTTTTTTTTTTTTTTTTTATTTATATTTAATTTTTAAACAAATTGCCCAACTGTTTTCCAAAGGGAGTTTAGCCATTTCTCTATATCCTTGCCAATACTTGCTATTGTCTATCATTTTCATTATTTTAGTGGGTTTGAAGGGGTATATCATTGTGCTTTTAATTTGCATTTCCCTATTGACTGTTACATGTAATGCAATTTGTATTATTAAGTTGCT
>PVKP010002526.1:58816-122552 GCA_004027715.1 Plecturocebus donacophilus | reverse complement strand
AGGGAGGGAGGAAGAAGGAAAGGGAGGAAGGAAGGAGAGAGGGATGGAAGGAGGGAGGGTGGGAGGGAGGGAGGGAAGGAAGGGACTAGAGAGTCCTCCAGCCTTTCCCAGGACATTTATATTTGAAGGGAATCTGAACCTTATAAATCAAGCTCATAGACTAGCAGGCTTCATCTAGCAAAAAGGGACCGTTTGGGGTAAAGCAGGAGCAGTATCTGCCTGCTGGAGCGTCCTTCCACTGGCTCCCAAGAGATGAGTATGTACGACTCTTCCCAAGCCCACATTCAGAACCGGGGTCGAGAAGTCTGAAATTGACCAGTGGTCAGGGAACGTTGACACCACGGAAGCATTTCCGACAGTCAGCTGTTCAGCACTTCCCAGCACACCCTGGACAACAAGGCTTCTCTGTGACTCTGAATGCAGCGAAATTTTGCATACTGAGTGGTAGAAAACTGCGGGGCACAGCTGGGATCTGAAAGCAGAGGCCCCATCGGCCCACGGCGGCCAGTCTGGGTGGGTGCCAGGCCTCAGTGCCTCCGAGACACCCTGGCCCTAGTCACGTCTCTTGGGCCACACCTTTATCATCTTCATCGAAGGCATCACGGAAACATCTATGGAGATGCTTATCTTGTGATTGCTGATTGTTTCTAGCTTATTAAAAGTCAACTAACAATAAAACTCATGATGTTAATGACTTACTGGTCATAAACCCAAACAATGGAACGAACTATTTGCTTAATATTTTTATGAGAGAATGTGCACGTGACCTTGTAGCTTGGTGCCAGTTACATTTCTATTTACACAGAGACTGGGTACAATTAGAACATTTATCTCACTTAGTCACTGGTCAGTCCTGCCCCCTACTTTCCCGTCCCTCTTCCCCAAAGAAATGAAAAAACGTTTTCATTATAAACTGATATCTCTTGGTGAAAGCAGCTATTTTTAAAAAATGATGTCATGGAGCCTAGAATGCTACATTGTTCTGAGTTCAGAAAACACTCAATGGATTCTTTAGTTGTTGCTCTTGCTGGAAGTTAAGTGAACAGTGAGTAGCCCCCTGCCCCACACACACATCTCGTCTTTTCTACTCATTTTCAGAACTGTTATTTGACACCTCAGGAAACTAGTTTATATTTTTCATAAATATGTTTTTATATCATGCATATGCATATAACTATCATTTTTATCCTTTAAAGACATTCAAATTCCTCATTTAGTTAGTTTTTGAAACAGGGTCTTGCTCTTACCCCCAGGCTGGAGTGCAATGCTGCCTGATCACACCGGATCATGGCTCACTGCAGCCTCCATCTCCCAGCTCAAGCAGTCCTCCCACCTCAGCCTCCCAAGTAGCTGAAACTCCAGGCTTGTGACACCATGCTGGGCTAATTTTTTTTTTTTTTTTTGAGATGGAGTCTTGCTTTGTCACCCATGCTGGAATGCAGTGGCACAATCTTGCCTCACTGCAACCTCCATGAGTTCAAGCAATCCACCGGACCCAGCCTCCCAAAGTGCTGAGATTGCAGGAATGAGCCACCATGCCCAGCTCTGTAAGCATTAATCTGTACACTTAAGAAAAGTTTACTTATCCTACAAACCCTGAATAAATCCTAAACACTGAGTTATTTTCTATAGGATACCCTCAGATGTAGAAAATGTGGTTTGTTCGTTTTGAGACAGGGTGTCACTCTGTCACCCAGGCTGGAGCACAATGATGCTGTCATGGCTCATGGCAGCCTCAATCTCCCAAACTCAAGCAATTCTCCCACCTCAGCCCCCCAAGAAGCTGGGATTACAGGCACACACCAGCACACCCAGCTAAGGTTTTATTTTTCACAAGAAGAAATAAAAAGAATAACCTCCCCACCAAAAAGAAATAAGTGAAAGACATCAACCATGTAGCAACAAATATTTACTATCTCCCCGTATTGGACTAGAAAGTTGCCTTTAGAAGCCTATTTTCTAACTATATCCTTTCAAACAATATGAAGAACATATCAGACTTCTGCAAGAATAGTATTTTATAAGAGAAAACCTCAGCATGTTGAATGCCTCTGACCCAGATGCCATGTTTAACGTGCAGGGTTGCTGTGTTTGTGTGACTCCAGTAATGTGTGCATTATAGGCATCAACAGCTGAGAAACTGAATTAGTGCTTGTGACAGGTACTGGAGGGATAGCCCAGAAAACTCACAAGCAGTCAGTCAGCCTTGCCTGGATCCTGTGCCTCAGGAGTGGAGCATCCCCACTCCACGGTCACTGTACTTTCCTACATTTGCACTTTCAGCCTCCTGCTTGAGTGGATTCCCAGCTCCTGGCTTTAGGTTAAACCTCGCTGTCCCCTGAGTCCCTCAAGTGTGGCCACGCATCCTGCCACACCATAAAGGCCTGGAATCTGGAGTCGGACTGGAGCCCTTTCATGAGCTTGTGTTGCTTTCAAATTATTGGAGGCAGGAGACAAAGAAATCCTAGGAAGATAGGGGCGGGTCCCCAGTGAAAGCCCACCTTCAAGCCAAAAACAGCCTGAAACCCACAAACCAGAGTGAGAATTTTCATTCTTGTTTGCCTGCTCTCTCCTGATTGGTTCTTTCTGAATAATCCCTTTTAACTAATCAAATGTTGCCTTTTCCAGTATTACCTATGGCTCACCCCGCCCTCCATCCTATTCCTATAAAGATCCCAGACTCAGTAGAGGGGAGACGGGGAGATGGTCTGACTGGAAAGACTTCCTGACTTCAGGGGAAGATGACCTGCCTTTCCCACCTCCTCTCCAACTCTCCTCTCTGCTGAGAGCTGTTCCATTGCTAAATAAAATTATCTGCCCTCACCATCCTTTAATTATCAAGCATGACCTCATTCTTTTGGATGCTGGAAAAGAGCTCAAGACCCACTGAGTGTGGGTGCCCAGAAAGAGTGTCACACTGGCCCTTCGCTCTCACTGGCAGAGGGCAGCTGCCCTACAGGGTGGGTGCAGGGACCGACTGAGCTGCTAACACACCACCGTCCATCTGGCTATGGATGGTGGAACTAAGAAAACTAATTAGCATACTAACACCCCCTCTGGGGCTTTGAGGTGGCGGGTACCCCTGCCTGGGCACTGACACGTTCCTCTTGAGGCAACACACTTGGCCTGGCCATGGGCCCTGCACGGAGCGTGCTCCTGTGGCGGGCTGGATCCCACACTCATTCACGTGCTCCCACCCCACAAGGGGCTGAGCACAGCAGGCCGAGTAGATAGGGTGCCCCTGCTAGGAGTCTGGCAAAGGGGCAGAGGAAAATCCTGCATCAAAATCATGACTCCCTTGCTTTCACGTGAAGGCTCCTACTCACGCCATCTGCTACTCAGTGACATCATCCACCCTCATGCCCGTCACTCCTCTTCATCGAAGACCTTGTCCATGGCTCACAGTCTCTCTCTGAGCTGAGTTCTGTTTTGCTTTGGAGAACTTTAATTCCAACAAGCTGCCCAATTTTAATTCCAACAAGCTTCCTGACTTTTGCAGCTCCAGCGTCTTCTCTCCCAGGCCACTTCCGACATTCATTGCTGTACGCCCACGTCTGTTCAACCTCTGAGGTCTGGGATTCAAACATTTTACCATCCACGCTCATTCTCTCATTTTTCAGTGCCTTTATTGTCGTCTGTGGTGGCAAGACTGATTGCCCCAAACCTTAGCAGCTTAAAACAATTTATGAACTCACACAGTTTCTGAGAGGCAGGAATCCAGGAGCGGCTTAGCTGAGTGGTTCTGGTTCAAGGCCTCTCGGGACGTTGTAGCCAAGATACTTACCTATTTCCTCCATGACTCACTTACACCCCTGGCAAGGTAGTGTTGGTTGCTGGCAGGAGGCCTCAGTTCCTCACCACATGGGCCTCTTCAGAGGGATTCTTGAGTATCTTCAAGACACGGCAATTAAGTCCCCCAGAGCAAGTGACCCAAGAGGCAGTACACTGAGGCCAGAGTGCCTTTATAACCTGGTTTCTTCTGCTTTTTCTTCCGGTTAGAATGGAAGCACCAAGTCCAGCCCATGCTCAAGGAGAGGTGAACTGGGCTCCATCTTTTGAAGGAAGTGCCAAAGAATTTGTGAACATAATTGAAGCTATCACATCTAGACCCCATCTGGTTCATCAGTTCAACCACTCTTCTGTTCTTAGTCTCACTACACCTGTTCTCTGATTCACTGGGGTTTTAGAATCTTCAAAAATTTTTTTCCTTCTTTCTTTTTTTTTTTTTTTTTTTTTTTTGAGATAGAATCTCACCTTATCACCCAGGCTGGAGTGCAGTGGTACGATCTTAGCTCACTGCAACCTCAGCCTCCTGGGTTCAAGTAACCCTCATGCCTCAGTCTCCCAAGTAGCTAAGATGACAGGAATGTGCCACCATGCCCAGCCAATTTTTGTTTTACTAGAGATGGGGTTTAGGCATGTTGCCAGGCTGGTCTCATATTCCTGGCCTCAAGTGATTCACCTGCCTTGGCCTCCTAAAGTGCTGGGATTACAGGCATGAGCCACTGCACCTGATCAAAATTTCTAATTTCTATTGGCAGCTGGGTGCAGTGGTTCAGGTCTGTAATCCTAGCACTTTGGGAGGCCAAGACACGTAAATCACCTGAAGTCAGGAGTTCAAGACCAGCCTGGCCAACATGGTTAAACCCCATCTCTACTAAAAATATAAAAATTAGCTGGGTGTGGTGATGGACACCTGTCATCCCAGCTATTCAGGAGGCTGAAGCAGGAGAATGTCTTGAACCTGGGGGCCAAAGGTTGCAGTGAGCCGGGATCGTGCCACTGCACTCCAGCCTGGATAAAAGAGTGAAACTCCATCTCAATAATAATAATAATTTGTATGGGCCTTTTCCATTTTTACATCCCTTCTGCATATAATTGAGACCCCATCTGGTCCTTCAGTTCAACTACTTTCTTGCCAATATCCTCACTCTGTTACTCTTTTTTCATCCTTGTATAGCCTCTATTGTTGGGGGTGGGTTTTGGTTCCATTCAACTGTCCACCCGACCTACAGCACCCAGACAGGGAGCACTGATGGAGATGATCACACCCAGGGTCTGCTCAACACTGTCCACAGCCTCCCGTGTCCAGTGGGCCCTCTACAAGCACAGCCTCCTTCTATTTTCAAGTCAACCAGCATCTCCATGCAGTGCCCATTTTCACCCAGCCTCCTTCAACACCCTGACCACATGTACCCTCAGTTCCTTACTTCGCAGACCTCAGACAGTGCCGCTCATCTTCTAAGCCTGCAACTAAAACCTTCACAATGCTCCTACTTCAGTGACAAAGGCAGCCGTGAAGAGGTGCTGTAGCAGGCCAGGTCTCACCAACGCAGGCCTCCGTAACAACTGTTTCAGCACTGACTGCGCGGTTAGGTTAAATATTAAAAGCTGAGAGAGCCAGTACCCTTATGCAAAGGCAGGGATGTAACAAAATCCACCAAGAGTTTTGCCTGGGCCTTGAAGCGTGACAGGATAATGAAGGAATTCTAAACAGGACTCGTTTAGGATTTAAAATGTTTCACTGGGGGGTCTGAAGAAACTCCTCAGGCTTCCACAAACAAGTTTATTTGGGTTCTGAAGGAACTTCCCAAACCTCCATAATTTAGCAGGAGACCAGATAAGGGCAATCACCCCAGCACCTGGACCCATTTAGATTAAGTAGATTTACTGAGGTTCCAGAGGAAGGTCTTCAGGACTCACATCTTAGTTATAGATTAAAAGAAGTTAATCACTTATGTCTTTAGATGAATGCACACTTACATGCAGACACACAGCTTAGAAGGTATATAAGCTCTGGAAAACTTCGTAATCTTGAGTTGGCCGGGAGATAATTTCCAGACCTTCTCCCTGTCACCAGTTACAGAAATAAAAACTCCCTTCTCCCCCAGTTCATCTGTATCTCATGATTGAGCCGTGAGAGTAAGCAGCCCGACCCTCACTTTGGTCTGGGAACAGTGCTTGATCCAAGACCCAAGCCTCCATGCAGCAGACACTTGAGGAATATGTGTCAATAAAAGAAAAAGCAATGAACCTGCACTTTGGGTCCTATCACTTCCCAGCTCCCCGCCCACCACCTTGGAGACCTCACTGCATCTCTGGTCCTCTCTCTGCCCTATGTCTTCCCTCCTTACATTCACAGTTTCTCACTAGCATTTAGATATGCTTGGGCCTCTTCCATCTTAAAGAAAAAGCTCCTTGGCCAGGTGCGATGGCTTCTGCCTGTAATCCCAGCACTTTGGGAAGCCAAGGTGGGAGGATCACCTGAAGTCTAGAGTTTGAGACCAGCCTGACCAACATGCAGAAACTCCGTCTCTACTAAAAAATACAAAAAAAATTAGCTGTACATGGTGGCTCATACCTGTAATCCCAGCTACTCGGAAGGTTGAGGCAGGAGAATCACTTGAACTTGGGAGGCGGAGGTTGCGGTGAGCCAAGATCGTGCCATCGCCGGGAGCGGTGGCTCACTTCGGTAATCCCAGCACTTTGGGAGGCTGAGGCAGGTGGATCACGGGGTCAGGAGTTCCAGATCAGCCTGCCCAACATGGTGAAACCCTGTCTCTACTAAACAATTAGCTGGGCATGGTAGCGGGTGCCTATAATCCCAGCTACTCGGGAGACTGAGGCAGGAGAATCGTTTGAACCCGAGAGGTGAAGGTTGCAGTGAGCCAAGATCGTGCCACTGCACTCCAGCCTGGGAGACAGGGCAAGACTGTCTAAAAAAAAAAAAAAAAAGAAAGAGACCCCAGAGAGTTCCAGAGTTCTTTCAGCCACGTGAGGACACCGTAAGAAGACAGTGGTCTCTGAACCAGGAAGTGGGCCTTCACCAGATCCCAAATCTCTTGGTGCCTTGATTTGGGGTTTCTCAGCCTCCAGAACTGCGAGAAGCAAGAAGCTGGAGATGATTGCAATATCTCTCCCTTGCATTAGGGCAAAGCTTCCTCCTGGTCTCTCTGTCTCTAGTCTTGTCCCTGGCCAATCCATTCTTCACACTGCAGCAAGAGTGACCGTCCAAAATGTGCATCTAATCCTGTGATTTCCCTGAGGGCTTCACTTTGCCCTCAGGCTGAAGTCCAACAATCTAATTAGATTGCAATGCTTGTTAAGGTATGAACTTTGCTTTCCTCTCCAGAGTCAAGTCCCAACCTCATTTCACTTTCTAAATAATGCTTTCTTGAGCCTCTGTATCCACTGTTTTCTTCCAGAACCTTTTCAGCTGACAACCCACACCCTCCAGCTTGCTGCTTGGGTGACACTGGCACCAACCAGGAAGTTTATCTGACTGCCCTCTAACGATTAGGTGGTCGCCTCCAATGTACTCTCCTAGAAACATGCAACTCTGCTGACAATTATCACGCTATTTATAACTGCCTTTCAATTTTCTACCTTTAGACCATAAAAGTCACCAAATAATGGTTAAATGCGTATATGACAGGCAACAAACCTACAGCTGCTCTTTATCCTAAGTGGCCCAACACATCTACTGACTTGCAACAACGCGGGTGGTCCTTTTCCAGCCTCTACCTAACAACATATGTGCAATGCACCAGCAGGCGTACAGGCAGGAAATCAGGAGAGCTGATTTTAAGTTCTGTCTTTGCCATCTACTAGCTCTGTGGTCTTGGTAAAGCCACTTACACATTTTGAGTATCAGTTTGCTCATCTAAAAAATGGGAAAATATAGCCGGGCACAGTGACTCATACCTGTAATCCCAGTATTTTGGGAGGCTGAGGCATTGGATTACTTGAGATCAGGAGTTCAAGACCATCCTGTCCAACACAGTGAAACGTTGTGTCTAGTAAAAATACCAAAAAAAAAAAAAATTATCAGATGTGGTGGCGTGCACCTGTAAGCTCAGCTACTCAGGAGGCTGAGGCACGAGAACCACTTGCATCCAAAAGGTAGAGGTTGCAGTGAGCTGAGATCACACCACTGCACTCCAGCTTGAGTGACAGAACGAGACTCTGTCTCAAAAATTTTTAAAAGGTGGGGGGCGGGGCGTGGAATAAGCTCCAATAATGTATATGTAGCTTTGTAAACTGCAAATCACCACATGGTGCCAATTCCAACTCCCTCCTTTTTTGGGTCCTTGGTTTGCCCCCTTTTCTGTCTCAGACTCTCTGCTGCTTTCCTTTTCCTCTCCCTCCTCTCGATCCTGCAGGCACCCCTAAGGCTTGGCTGATGGCTTAGAGCCACAGTTCTCAGAGCACCCAGGGACAGAGGGTGACCACTCGTTGAGGAGCCCAGAAGAGTCTAGAACCGGTCAGCCAGGACACATAGTCAGAGCTAACACTGACTCCTGGAGTGCTGCTTTGTCATTTATTCACCGGAGGCCTCAGTTTCCCCCATCCTTGAGCTGCTCTGTGATTTGCACGTAGAATTCCTGGAATGGCACCTTGTTTCTCAACCTAAACACTCTACATTATTATCATTCAGAGTGCCCCTGCAGCAACTTTCCCTTCTCTGAGTCCAATTTTTCTGCAAGAGCTAATGTAGGATTTAAAACGAGAAAGTTAGAAATTTGAGAATTCCTTTTAAGGCAAACACAACAGCTGGAGAGAGAAGAAACAACGTGGTTTTAAGCATTTCACATGTGCCGGGACTGTTAATATATTTATTTTACTTATTTTTGACAACTGTGCGGGTGCATATTATTTTCTTCTTTTTATAGATGGAGAAACTCAGCTTGAATATATTATTTGCCTGAGAATACATGGCAGGGAAGTTATGAATTCAAATCCAGTTTAGAATCCATAGCCCAGGCTTTCTATAATAGAAAAAGTGTTTTTAATTCATTTACTGTCAAGTTTCTCCTCACCAGCAATTCAGAAATTACTTTTTCCTCTATCATTGCATATTCTAAGCCCATGTCAACTCTAAATAATCTGCCTATGCTAAAGAAGTATTCAACTTAAACTGTGGATTGACTAAACGCCATAGGGGACTCACGCCAAAAAGTTGGAAACTTGAGAATGGTATAAGCAGGTCACTAGCTCTCTGTGGTCATGGCTACCTCCTATAACTTCACCATTCTTAGAAATAACAGTATAGGGCTAAGATGCAAGCTAGTGGTGAGGAGGCAGATGATGGAGGTAGAGAAGAAGGAAGATGGGGAAAGGTTTTCCAGTGTGTCCCAAAACTGAGATGGTAGTCAGGAACTCATTCATCGACACTGCATAACACACAATGCAGGTAACCAAATGGGGTGTCAAAGACCATAATGCATTAGAAATTCAGGAAAGGAGAGTCCAGTAGAAGACAGGATAACTGCAAAAGCCCTCAGCTGGCCAAACACTACAGTCGATTTTTCTGGGTTCTTCACTCATCTCCGGAGTAAAGTGCCTCGTTATGTACCTTTGCAGCCACTCTCACTGAGAGATGGAATCTATTTCCCCACCTCTTCAATCTGGACTAGTCTTGTGACCTCCTTGACAAAGAGGATGAAACAGGTGTGGCTATGTGCCAGTGCTGAGCCTACACTTCAAGAGATCCACTCTTGTGGAGCCCTGCAGCTACCATGTGAATTAGCCAGGGCTAGCCTGCTGGATGAGGAAAAACACATAGTCCAGGTGCCCCATTAACCCAGCCAAGGGCCAGAATACTCTGCAGCCGATTGAAGGTGCATAAGTGAGTCCAGTGAGGAACAGAAGAACCAACTGGGCATGGTGGCTCATGCCTGTAATCCCTACTACTCTGTAATCTCTACCTACTGTGTTCAAAAGTACTGTTCAAAGGATTTGGGGTACATCATTAAACAGGAAACAAATCCCCGCCCTCTTGAACTTTCCTTCCATTTGAAGACACAGATAAAAAAAGTAATACATCTAATGAATAAATAAATGATACCAGCCAGGCGTGATGGCTCACATCTGTAATCCCAGTACTTTGGGAGGTCAAGACGGGTGAATCACCTGAGATCAGGAGTTCGAGACCAACCTGGCCAACATGGTGAAACCCCATCTTTACTAAAAATACAAAAATTAGTCAGGTATGGTGGCACACATCTGTAATCCCAACTACTGAGGAGGCTGAGGCAAGAGAATTGCTTGAACCCAGGAGATGGAGGTTGCAGTGAACCGAGATCATGCCACTGCACTCCAGCCTGGGCAACAGAGTGAGACTCTGTTTCAAATAAATAAAAAAATAAAACCATATGTTGGAAAGTTTTAAGTGCTGTGGAATAACTAGAACTGAGTGAGGGAATAAGAAATGTGGAATGGATTATGAATATCAGTTTTAGATGGGGTACTCAAGGTAGGCACTTTCTGAGGCCAAGGCGGAAAGATGGCTTGAGCCCAGGAGTTTGAGACCAGCCTGGGCAACACAGTGAGTCTGAACCCATCTCATACATATATATATAACAGAAGAACAATTTACTGGGCCCAGCACAGATTTCTGATAAGCCAATTGAGAATAAACAAATGGTGGTGATATTGAGCCTCTAACTTTTGGTGTGGTTATGACATAGCAATAGCTAATTGATAATAAGCACTTCAGAGCCTCATTATAAGCCTGTTTCCTCATCTTTAAAACTAGGATAATAATTATTCCTCACAGGTACTTGGAGCCACTAAGCTAATAGGAAACCTGCAATAAGTTTTACATCAGAATAAGCACAAAACCCTACAAATAAAAATTTCTAATTCATTCTGGGAATATCCCTCATTCCCCCGCCTCTCATCTAAGGAAAGCACAGTCCTCCTGCTTTCCAGCCTGGCAGGTCCTTGGATATTCTGATGGGTTGTGTGAAGCAAATTCAGTATCCCAATCACTAGATCTGGTCAGTTCAGTGACAGGCAGATTCTGCAGGACTGAACAGTTCAATGTGAAAGCCCAAGTGAGTTTTAAGGATGACAGTTTGCTTTTTGTTTCCTGAACACAATTTAAATTGATGAGATCTCAGTGAATTATTTTTCCCAGTCCTGATTGGGGGAAGAGGATTCAGATAATGCTTTAATCACATTGTGAATAAAAACTGTTTGCCAAGCTCTGTGATATTGAGAAGACACTGGATTTTCCCGGCTGAAGAAGTGCGAGTTTGTTCAGTCAGAGCCCTTTCAAAATCTAAGGAAACTGTCTGTTCCCACTTTAGTTGTCAACAGCTCCTCTGTAACCTCTCAAAAGCAAAGAATCAACAATTATTTGTTTAGATCTGAGCTATCTGCACCATCCTAGGAGCTTGATAAAAAGTGAGAAAGTAGAAGCCATAGTATCTCATTCATTCATTCATTCAACAAATACTTAGTGAGTACCTATTCTATTCAAAGTACTGTTCAGGCTGGGCACGGTGGTTCATGCCTATAATCCTAGCACTTTGGGAGGTGGAGGTGGGCAGATCACCTGAGCTCAGGAGTTCTAGAACAGCCTGAGTCACAGGGTGAAACCAGTCTCTACTAAAAACATTAAAAATTAGCCGGGGTAGCTGCGCCTGTAGTCCCAGCTACACAGAAGGCTGAGGCAGGAGAGTCACTTAAATCTGGAAGGTGGAGGTTGCAGTTAGCTGAGATCACACCACTGCACTCCAGCCTGGGTGACAGAGTGAGACTTCATCTCAAAAAAAGTATTGTTCAAAAGATTTGGGGTACATTATTAAACAAAACAAAAAACAAATCCCTGCCCTCTTGAACTTACATTCCATTTGGAGACACAGATAAAGAAGTACCAAATCTAATAAACAAACGATACCATATGTTAGAAAGTTTTAAGTGCTGTGGAATAACTAGAACTGAGTGAGGGAATAAGGAATGTGGAGTGAATGATGAACATCAGTTTTAAATAGGGTACTCAGGATAGGAATTTTGCTAACCTCAGTTGGGAAAACCACACAGCCCACATGGAGTCAGTGGTAGCAACTGGGGTAGAGAAAGCAACTGTGGGTTCAGAAGATAAAGGAAGATGAGAATACGTGGAAGCACACAACGTATATCTTTAAGACACCGCCAGTGCTCTGGGGCCAACTCGTACAGCCTCACTACAGCCAATTACAACCCTTCCAAACTCGGGGTTCAGTGTTGTCGTATTGGTAGCTTGCAACCAATCACGCTAGTAGCTTGGTGGGAGGATTTACACCATGAAAACCGGTAAACCCTAAAATAAGGCTTCCCTTTTTTTTTTTTTTAATAAGAGTTCACTGTTTAAACCTTTCCTAGCATACCACTAATTGGACCCCACCTCCAACCATACCCTAGGAGGGTTATACAGTTTGGCTGTGTCCCCACCTAAATCTCAACTTGAATTGCATCTCCCGGAATTCTCACGTGTTGTGGGAGGGACCCAGGGGGAGCTAATGGAATCATGGGGGCTGGTCTTTGCCATGCTATTATTGTGACAGTGAATAAGTCTCATGAGACTTGACGGGTTTATCAGGGGTTTCCGCTTTTGCTTCTTCCTTACCTTTCTCTTGCTGCCACCATGTAGCAAGTGCCTTTCACCTCTGGCCATGATTCTGAGGCCTCCCCAGCCATGTGGAAATGTGAGTCTAGTTAAACCTCTTTTTCTTCCCAGGCTCAGGTATGTCTTTATCAGCACCATGAAAATGGACTGCTACAGAGAGCTACAAACATTTGTCCTTTAATAAAAAGCATAGAGGGCAATCAAGTGCTACCCATAAAGGGAGATCCCCATGGCAAAGTTTAAGGGGCAAGTTTTTGGGAAGATGGTCTCTCAAAGAAGCAGCCAAGCTAATTGGTATAATGGAATAGAAAGAGAGCACAGAATGGGTAGAAAGGGATGATACCACGGGAAAGGCATGGAGGTTGGCCTGGTATGGTGTGATAGAAATCTCCACCAAGAAAACACCCAACTGACATTGAATCCAGCTTTTCACCAGGTGGGATGGGATGCCTTCCAAAATTGAACTAAAAATGACCCTAACTTTCACACCCCTACCAAAGTCATTCTTTGCCCTCTGAAAGCTTTCAAATCTTGATGAACACAGTCCACATGTATCTTCAGGAACAGAATGTGGGCTCAGCATCTGTTTGGAGTTCTTTGAATTTTCTCCGCGGAAACATGAGCTGGTAAATAGACACTAAAATGCTAAATGTCTGGGTCCTTTCCCCATCTCTGGAACCGCTTTGCTCAGTAACATTGGGCAAAGTTGTCCCAACGCTGAATTTCCCCACTTGAAAATGATCAATTTACATTCTTTACTCCTTGTTAAAGATGAACAAACAATATCATCTCTGGGAAATATTTTAAACTCTTCTAAGAAAGACATAAACAATTATATGTGTATGAGAGATAGTATAATACTATTGTTATTACAAATAAAAATACAACCAGGCACGGTGGCTCATGCCTGCAATTCCAGCACTTTGGGAGGCCAAGGTGAGTACATCACAAGGTCAGGAGTTTGAGACCAGCCTGACCAATATGGTGAAACCCCAACTCTACTAAAAATACAAAAATTAGCCAGGCACTGTGGCATGCACTACTCAGGAGGCTGAGGCAGGAGAATCGCTTGAACCCTGGAGGCAGAGATTGCAGTGAGCCAAGATAGTACCATTGCACTCCAGCCTGGGTGACAGAGCAAGATTCCATAAATAAATAAAAATAAAAACACAAACATTCTCCAAAGACTGAAAAAGGAGAGAGATCTCTAACAACTCCTTCTATTGTCAGGGAAGCCTCCTCCTCCAGATCATGAATTTACCAAAGCAATTCCCCTCCCTGGCTGTGGTATACCAGCCTCCAATCACTGGTTCAGAGTAACAGGCTAGCTAGTCATAGGAATGCAGGCGTGAAGGCAATACCCTGCTCAGAAGCCATGGATGGACATGCCATTATCCTCTCTCCAATCCTCTCTCCTCTGCAGCACTGTTCTTCCTCTGTGACACTCCAGCCCTGGATGAGGCCAATGATTTGCTTTATCTCACTTGTACCATGTCTCCTGCACAATTTGGCATATCCATAGCTCTTTAAATTATTATTATTATTTTAGAGATGAGGTGTTGCCCTCTCACCCAGGCTGGAGTGCAGTGGCATAATCATAGCTCACTGCAGCCTCAAACTCCTGGGCTCAAGCAATCCTCCCACCTCAGCCTCCTGAGTATCTGGGACTACAAACACACCAAGACACTTGACTAATTTTTTTTTTATATTGAACAGATAGGATCTCACTATGTTGCTCAGGCTGGTCTCATAACTCCTAACCTCAAATGATCCTCCCTCCTCGACCTCCCAAAGTGTTGGGATTATAGGCGTGAGCTACCATGCCCAGCACTAAAGTCTTCATCACCAACATTAAATGGGCATTGAGGCCACTCAACAAGGTTTCTGTGCCGTTCTAATTTAACTTTGATTCTCCTCACCCCAAAAGCTGTCTCTTACCTTTTCTAAATCTCCCTCTACCCTCAGCTAATCATCTTACCTTACTCCTAATTTATAATGTAGAACCCACCAGACCAAAATGCCTCACTTTCCTACCACGAAATCCATAGACCTCCCTGCCATTATGCCCATCACTCCTCTTGCAAGAAAGAATCGATTCTCCTCCCAGAACCCACTTCCAAGTGAGTCTTCAATTTCATCTCTCATTTCTTCCAAGACTCCAGACCATTGTTGGAGTCTTCAATTTCATCTCTCTCCTCAGTCTTCAATTTCTTCTTTGGATTATTTCTCTAAACATTCTAAGATTTGCTACTGACTACTATCTTTCTTACTTTTTATTTATTTTTAAAGTAATGTGTATGTGCACACTGCATGTGTTTGTGTGTGCATGGAGTGGGTGGGAGGAAAGGGAAACAAAAATGGAACAATGTTACAAGTTGTTGAATCTAGGAAAAATATACAGAGGTTTGGGCAGTTCTTGTAACTTTTGTGTGAGATTATTTGAAATGCCCCTTTCTCAGAGGTCTTTCCTAACTGCCAAATATAAAGTAGTGACTAGCATTGCTTTCTCACCAGGTAACCTGTTCTTTTTACACACAGATCTTACTATACTGTGGAGTTCTAGACACATAGCAACTGTCTCAGCCATGTTCAACCTGTGACTCTGACATGACCATACACACCTGAGGGACAGTAGGAGTGGACCCATTCCCGGACAAGTGAGAGGCACAGGAGACCCTCGCCTTGGGCACCAAATGTACCAGGCCACCAAAAGCTCAGAAATCAATACAAGTAATATAAAATTTTAATATAAAAATGTAAAAAGACAAGTCATAGAAAATTTTAATATAATAATTTTAAAAGACAAAACAGGCTGGGCGCGGTGGCTCAGCTGTGTCCTCCCAGCACTTTGGGAGGCCGAGGTGGGCAGATCACGTGAGGCGTTTGAGACCAGCCCGGCCAACATGGTAAAACCCTATGCCCACTAAAAATAAAAAATGTCAGCGAAGCATAGTGGTGCATGCCTGTAATCCCAGCTACTCGGGAGGCTGAGGCAGGGGAATAGTTCGAAACCAGGAAGTGGAGGTGTCAGTGAGCCGAGATCATGCCACTGCACTCCAGCCTGGGTGACGGAGCAAGATGGTTTCTCAATGAATAGATAGATAGATAGATAGATAGATAGATAGATAGATAGATAGGTAGGTAGACAGACAGACATATAAACACCAAAAAAAAAACCCATGATGATCTAAATATCACAATTATAAAGACTAGATCTGAACCTATACTTTCATGACCCTCTTCCAAACACTGCACCCTAATATTAATGTTGGTTCCAATAAAACTTTATTTATAAAGCCAGGCAGCTCGTGACTAGGCCACAGTTTGCCATATACATATATATTATTATGATAAGATTAATATTGGTGTTAGCCCTGGGTGGATCTCTTTATGATGAGGGTCTAAGGAGCCTCCAGGAAATGAGTAGAGATGCACACCTTTGTTCAAAGACCGTGGGTCACTCTCAGAGAGGAAGGCAGTTCTGAGCTCACACAGTACCTGTCATTCACTGCTGCTCAGCCTAGTGGATTCAAACACTCCTCCTTTGTGGCTGCCTGCACCCTATTTCCACTTTGCAAGCTGCATATTCAAATATTTCACTTCACTGAAACTATCAATTTATAGGCTGCATGCTTCCTAGAGGCCAGATTGCATATTTTCTCTTTAGCTCTAGAGCCTGGGCTAGAATAGATACAAGGGGGTACCTGGGGATTCAGAGCCTGACCTTTTCATGTAATGAGAGGTCATGGACTTACCTTCACTAAGGGACCCTTGGTCTGCAAAGCTGTTTGTTGTTGTTATTGTTATTGTTTGGAGGAAGGAAATGAACACATTTGCAAGCATTCAAAATGTCCTTTTGAGAGTCAGCAAATGAATTGAAACCTCAATTCTTTTTAAAGTTCAACATTATTAGGAACTCTCTGATAAAGCAGATACTTGTAGGATAATCCTCAGAGGAGGCTGGGCATGGTGGCTCACACCTGTAATCTCAGCACTTTGGGAGGTGGAGGTAGGAGGATTGCTTGAGGCCAGGAGCAACATAGCAAGCTAAGAGACCAGCCTGGGCAACACAGCAAGACCGCACGTCTACAAAACTTTAAATATTAGTCAGGGGTGGTGGCACATGCCTGTAGTCTCAACTATTTGGGAGGCTGAAGTGAAGGGATCACTTGAGCAGAGTAGTTGGAGGCTCCAGTGAGCTGTGATGGTGCCACTGCACTACACCCTGTGCAACAGTGAGACCCTGCCTTTAAAAAAAAGAAAAGAAAAGAAAGAAAGAAGAATCCCCAGAGTTGCATTGCCACGAGGAGAAAAGTTCTAAACCATGGGCTGGACCTGTGTTCTTGGAGGCTTGCTGCTTCCTAAGACCATGCCTAATGTCCTAAAGCACATCCAGATCCAGCCCCCTCAGTGTTAGGATCTCACTTTGGAATAATGCCTGAGTGTGTATGTGTGAATTAAAAGAGCTCTAACCAGGCGCTGTGGCTCACGTCTGTAATCTCAGCACTTTGGGAGGCTCAGGTGGGCGGATCACCTGAAGTTGGGGGTTTGAGACCAGCATGACCAACATGGCAAAATCTCATCTCTACTAAAAATACAAAATTAGCAGAGCATGGTGGCACATGCCTGTAATCCCAGCTACTCGGGGGGCTGAGGGAAGAGAATCGCTTGAACCAGGAGACGGAGGTTGCAGTGAGCCAAGATCGCACCATTGCACTCCAGCCTGGGCAACAAGAATGAAACTCCATCTCAAAAAAAAAAAAACTTCTAAATGAGAGTCCAGAGTTAAGGCACCAGTGCCATTGGTGAGAGATCTGGACAAGCAACATATCAGCATCGTGGATGGGCACCCACAGGAGTGAGATGGACCAGTTTTCATCAGCGCTAGTGAATCTGTGAAGGAGCAGTATCAGTGGTACACTGACTCGTCCACCACTCCCTCTGCCTGGCAGAAGCAGGACTGGTCTAGCAACTGGGGCTGAGCAGCTGTCTGTTGCTCGAAGACAAATCAGAGATGCCTCAAGCGAGAGATGAACTTCACACTAAGTTGGGCACGTGGGCTCTTGAATGATTCATTGGAAAAACGAAGAGACCTGATCACATTTGCACACCCAGCCTGCTAATACCGATTATGCTAGCTTCAGTAGATAATCGACAAAAGTTTGAAGCATAGATGCATGTTGGAATTTCTTCTGCCCCATTCATTGCCTAGGTCCACTTTTTACCCCAGAGGATACCAGTTAATGAGAGGAATAAGGGCTACATAATGAGAAGGGAGAAGAAAGTAGCTAAGAACTATGATTTTATCCACTGGCTACAAGCTTCCTTTAGATTAAAATTTTCTTATCGATTTTGGCAGGGACTACATATTTACATACCATCGTTCCTCAAATCAACAAATATTTATTGTGCACTTGTACAAAGTGAGATTTTGCTCCAAAAAGTTTGCCTATTATAGTGTTTAGAATTCACTGTCAGTCATGCTTCATTACTGTGCAGGATGAATCACAGACCAGCCTCTCTGCGGTATCAAGAAAAGAGGTTACAGTAAAACAGAGCCCACGTATTTAAATATCTAGAGTTTCTTCCCTGTTCAGACACAAAAAGGTTGTGAACAACCAGTGAGATTCCAAGTCCCAGTCATCTTCAATTATGCAATAATTATGCAATAAACATGCAATCATCTAAGAGGGGCAGATCCTGGTCTGATGCAGTCTGAGCTTATACAATTAGGGGAGTCCACTTTTAGATTAAAAACGTAGAAAACTAAAATTTAAATTGAGTATGAAATGAATGTTTACTCAAAATGAGAAAATAAATTACAATAAATAGAAATTTCTTAAATCTGATTAATCCAGAAAAGCTGACCAAAAAAATCCAGAAATGGGGCTGGGCATGGTGGCTCACACCTGTAATCCCAGCACTTTGGAAGGCCAAGGTGGGCAGATCAATTGAGGTCAGGGGTTCGAGACCAGCCTGGCCAACATGGTAAAACCCCATGTCTACTAAAAATACAAAAATTAGCCGGGAGTGATGGCATGCGCCTGTAACTCCAGCTCCTCGGGGGGGCTGAGGCAGGAGAATCGCTTGAACCAGGAGGCAGAGGTTGCAGTGAGCCAAGATCATGCCACTGCATGCCAGCCTGGGTGACAGAGCAACACTCCATCTCAAAAAACAAAACAAAACAAAAATCCAGGAAAGGTAATACAATATTTTTAGCAATTTGCTGCCTAACATTCCTGAATAATACATTTTTCCTACATTTTTCACTGCATTGTCTTTGATCACTTCTTTGTAGGATAATGATTTTGTTACATAACATATGCAGAGAGGGATAAACCTCTTTTTTCTTTAACATGGTTCCTTGAAATTTGTTTTTTATTATTAATAATTCTAAGTTCCAGAGCTGTTGTTACATTTTTTAAGTCCTTATCAAATATCACTCATTTCCCACAGACTGCATGTTGATGCTGCACTTCAAGACCTGTTTCTCCTCCACTCTCCCCACACTCCTGGGGCTGGGTGTGGTGGGACACATTCATATCACAATGGCTTCCAGCCCCACGCCTTTGTGTCACTGCACTGAATGGCTAGGAACAATGTAAGCAGATATGGAAGCGACTATAAACCACAGAAGCATGTCTCGCTAAACCCAGATTAAAGGCACTCACAAATTAACTTCCGCTCCAAAATGCCCATGGGCATTCTACTACCACCAACACAAGGAGAAAGCTGGCAGAGGGCAAGAAAAACGGGGTGCACAGCAATGCTGACCATTGACAGCTAAAACACCTTTATATTATTTTATTTTTCAAGTGATACAGGGTCTGGCTGTGTCGCCCAGGCTGGAGTGCAGTGGTGCAATCATGGCTCACTGCAGCCTTGAACTCCTGGGCTGAAATGATCCTCGCACCTCAGGCTCCCAAGTAGCTGGGACTACAGGCATGTATCACCATGCCTGGCTAATTTTATTTTTATTTTTTGCAGAGACAGGATCTTGCTATGTTGCCCAGGCTGCTCTTGAACCCCAGTCCTTAAGCAATCCTCCTGCTTCGGTCTCCCAAAGTGCTGGAATTACATACATGAGCCCCTGCACCTGACTCAAATAATATCTTAATGTTTAGTACTTTTCTAAAGTGTGTGACCCCATGAACACATTGCCCTGAGGTGGTCTTCCTTAGCTTGACTGTAAATCTTCCTCTGTGGTGATATTGCATCAGCTCCCACCCTCCTTCCCTCACCCCTTGACCTTTCTCACCTCAGCTCCCAGGTCTGGATGCTCTTTTGTGTCTTCATGCACTTAGAGACTGTTGTTGCCAACTAGACTCAGTTGATTTCTCCACTGATCTCCTCTCCCACACCGTTGGCCCCAGTTCCTGAGGTAGACACCTGCTTTGTCCCTGCTGTCATACTCTTTTTTCTTTTTTTCAATAATAGTGATGATGTTTTGCTGTGTTGCCAAGGCTGGTCTTGATCTCCTGGGCTCAAGCAATCCTGCCTCAGCCTCCCGAGTAGCTGGGATTACACATATGATGATGGGAGCCACCGTGCCTGGCTTATCTTACTCTTTTTCTTTTTTTCTTTTTTTGAGATAGAGTCTTGCTCTGCCGCCCAGGCTGGAGTGCAGTGGTGTGATCTAAGCTCACTGCAACCTCTGCCTCCCAGGTTCAAGTGATTCTCCTGCCTCGGCCTCCTGAGTAGCTGGGATTACAGGCACCTGCCACCACGCCTGGTTAATTTTATATTTTTAGTAGTGACAGAGTTTCACCATGTTAGCCAGGCTGATATCGAACTCCTAACCTCAAGTGATCCACCCTCCTCAGCCTCCCAGAGTGCTGGGATTACAGGAGTGAGCCACCGTGCCCGGCCTCGTACTCTTGATAGCTGTTTCTTCCAGAGCCTGGAGTTCTGACCACTAACCTTAGCATGGCGGTGGGTCCACTTTCCTACAGAAAGGCTCTTAGTCCAGGGTCATCACTGCCCCTGCTGGACTCTAAAGTCCAGCTGCCCCAGACACTCCCCTCACTTGTGCTTGGCTTGGTAGATTAGGAGTCAGCTGCTCCTCTTAGAAGTGCTAGGAATGACTGAACGGCAGTGGAGCATGTTATGTCCTTTGGATCCGGCACTTTGGACTCAGAGGCTCCTTGCCGCTGGATCCTCAGATGTCCTCAACCACAAGCTCTGTCCTGGCCCCATTTCTGAGCCAGCTGAACAGCTGGGAGTGCTTTAGATAACCTCAAGTCTACTTCACTTCCCATCCTCCCTTAGGAAAGAGCGGGTGTTGACTTCAGTCACCTCTCATTCTCTCCTCCACCCACTTGCAACCTGGCTTGTGGCATACTGCACCGATCTGCTCCTGAAAACCCATTACCTCAAAGGTTCCTAGAGGTGGCACTCAGTGGCCTCTTCAACCCTTGTCCTATCGAATTTTCTGAAGTGCCCAAACTATTGACCACCAATTCTGCTTAAAACTCTTACCCTTGGTTTCCATACTACCACGTCCTCACCTATGTCCCTGCGTGTACATTTTCTTCTTTAGGTTCCTTCCCTAAGCATTTCTTAAAATCAGGCCTTCCCCGCAGTCTGCCTCTCCATACACTCTTCCTTCCCAGTGATTTCCTTTGCTTCAATGACAACCTTTAACGATGACTCCTGAATCTACATGTCCAGCTGGGGCCTCACTCCCAGACTCCAGCCTGTATTTCCCAACTGTTTATCAGACAGGTCACATGCACGCCCCACCTGAATTCAAACTCCCTGTACCGACGCTGAACTCCTAATCTTCACTCCGCAAATGCTCTTCTTCCAGTGGCAACCCCCAACCTCGTCTCCATGAATGGCATAACCACTTATCCTGGGCTACAAATCTCTCATCATCTTCTTCCTTCCTGCAGCAAACCTGCTATATCAGATCATGTCAAGTCTGACTCCACAACCCCTCTCAAGCCCATCCTGTCTATTCCATTTCCATGACCATCTTTCCAGTCCAGCCACCAGTTTTTTGCATGGAGACTCTCACAGTGGGCCTCTCACTGATTTCTCTGCCTCTAAGTTATCTATCCTCAGTTCAATTTCTCCTGCATAGTGTTGACTTCCACCTTTCTGCAACACAGATTAATTCATGTATGTTTCCTATTCAAAAAAACATTCATACTTAAGACAAAAAAATTCCAGATTCCTGGACGTGGTCCTGAACATCTTCTTAGTGTGCTTCCAATTTAACCACCCTGCCTTGTCTTCCCCATGATCCCTACGCACAGCACGACTGAGTAGCCTGCCCATGCCTCTGCTAGCCTGGCCCTGCACACATCCCTCCCATGCAATCCCCTTATCCTTTAAATTAGACATGCTTCTTTTTTTCTTTTTTTAGAGAGGAGGTCTCACATGTTGGCCAGGTTGGTCTTGAATGCCTGGCCTCAAGCAGTCCTCCCATTTCAGCCTCCCAGTGTGATAGGTTACAGGCGTGAGCCAAGACACCTGGCCCTAAACCAGGGAACCATCTTAATCCAGGGACTCATCTTCTCCTCAGAGCCACAGTATTGGTCTAAAATGATGTAAGTTTAGGGGATTATTGTATAGTTCACATTTATTTATTTATTCATTTATTTATTTCTATTTTATTTTTATCTTGTGGCGAAGTCTGGCTCTGTTGACCAGGCTGGAGTGCAGTGGCACAATCTCAGCTCACTGCAACCTCCACTTCTCAGGTTCAAGCGATTCTCCTACCTCAACCTCTTGAGTAGTTCAGCAAACACTCTTCTTCCTGTGGCACCCCCAACCTCTACAGGTACACACCATCACACCTGGCTAGTTTTTGTATTTTTGGTAGAGATATGATTTCACCATTGCTAGCCCGGCTGGTCTTGAACCCCTGACCTCAAGTGATCCACCCACCTCAGCCTCCCAAAGTGCTGGAATTATAGATATGAGCCACCATGCCCAGCCTGGTTCACACATATTTAGATGGTGATCTCTCTCACCTATTAATCAGTAAGTTTTCCCAGGGCAAGCAGTAGGTGTTCCTCCCACTGTTTTTCTGCATCCTGGGTGCAGTTCCGCTACTCTCAGCAGTTGTGCTTCTGCTTATCAGCTCGTGATGGTTACTATGAAGGCTGAACTCATGTGGCGTGGCAGGCTGCTTGGGAGAAAGGCCCTGGGCCTGCTACCAAAGAGACCAGCTTCTCAACTGCACTACATCACTTATTAATGGTACAACTTAGAGCAAATTTCTTACCTGATCCTAACCTCAATTTCCTCATCAGTATATCAGAGTAATGTAACCTCACAAAGAGTAAGTGACATGACATAAACAAGAGTGTCTGGACAAGGCTCTCAGCTCTGGATTGGATTCCTTATGGTCTCCTGCCAAGCCCAGCTCTGTTTTTTGTTTTTGCTTTTTAACCTGAAAAAAAGCCACAATCCAAAAAATAATAACGATTTGAAATTTTAAAACTAAAAAAAAAGAAATTGAGGCGATAAAACCAGTAGTTAATATGGAAAAGTGATAAAATTTGTATTATAGTGCTTAGCACATCATATTATAATAATTTATGGGCTGTGTGTCTCTTCTGTGAGCTTTACAAGGAAAAGGACTATGACCTTTTATCCTTAACACCCAGCACAGGTCTTGGCATGGAGGAAGTATTCATGATGTGCTTATTGTCCATTTGAAGAGCAATTTCACAATATCGTTCATGAATTAAATTGCACCTACCCTTTGCCCTAAATATTCCACTTCTAGGAATTTACCTTACAGATAAACTTGCACAAGTGTACAAAGAGATAAGAGCCCAAAAAAATGTATATTGTGACATTGTGCATAATAGCAAACCAAACCGACCAAGCAACCAAAAAAAATACTTCAAATGTCCATAGTTAAGATTCAGTTTAAAAAACAAATAAAGACATACGAAGGAATACTATGTAATATTTTAAAAAACTGTGCAGTAGATCACCAGATACTGGTATGAAGAGGTGTCTAATATAATGCTAAATGAAAAAAGCCAGCTGCATATTGCAAATACACACACACACACATGCACACACACACACACACTTGCCCTTATATGCTAGAACAATTTCTTGAAGGATATACAAGAAACTGTTTTAGCGGTGACCTCTATAGACTGAGACTAAGAAATCAGGAGTGGGAGGAAGGATTTCTACACTCACTGTGTATCCTGTGTACAATTTGAGCTTTCTACTATGAGGAGAAACTAATTTGGAAAAATAAAATTTACATTTAAATAATGAAATAAGCAAAATATATCTGCTGAATAATTCAACTTTGGGCTTGTCTGGGTAGCCTTTGTGTGTTTGATTATTAATTTCCAACAGCAGGATGAAGAAAGTGATAGATGTGCAGGCTCCTTTCTTTTCCCTTGATGTAAGTTCAAAGACCATAAGGAACAATTAGGGAACACTCAGTTGCACAGTGGGAGTCCCTTGTGGTTTATCAATGTCACTAAGAGCTCCAGATGCATTTATAATCCCGTCCATAAGTGTCGATTGTGGCTTGTTCTCCATGATCAATTACCAGCCTTGTCTTATACTCTGTTAGCAGAAAGCACATCCTTACCAGGACAAAAGGGGGTGTAGAGAAAATCAGTTTTGCTGATTGTCTCTGAAGACTTTACTGCTCTTTCCCTGGAAGCCACGTGGCTGCCTTAACAGTTGGCCCAGAGCTGGCACTGCATAAAGGAGAGGAATCTATAGCAGCAAGAGGTAGTGATTAATTTTAAGCTGTCCTGGAAAATGTTTTTGCTCTTTAATGTCAGAGAACTGTATCATTATTATAGGTCTAACATTTTCTTGCCAAAGCTGTGTGTTTGCTCTCAGGATACAAAATGAATACAAAAGCTTTCTGGTTGGCTCTCAGTGGCATCTTTTGGGGAAAGGAGAAAGGGAAGGCTGCCAAACCAGCCAGGTTCCACAAAAGCCCTCACAAGGCAGATCTTCCCCTACCTGCCCCCTCTTTCTGCCCCAGGCTGGAGGAAGTCCTGGCCACTTCTCTCTGCCCTAAATGTTGTCTAGCTGAATACGGTTTTGCCTCTTGGCCATCTGGCCCACAACATGTACTGGAAATCTCAGATAAAGGCAGACATGCTGGGGAAGCAAAGAATAAAGTCAAGATCTGATAGAGAGAAAAGAAGAAAAGACTGTAGCAGCAAATAGAGAAAAAAAAATGGGGCCAACATCAACAAGTCCATGAAGGTCTTTAAGATCCACGCCATCTGAGTCTGAGTCAGAAACAGCTACATGCACACAAGCATGCCCTGTTACCATTCTCCCTCCCTGCCGTCCACACAGAGGGAGAAAGGGAGAGAAGGGAGAAGAGGGAGAGAGACAAGAACTGACTAGCTTTTGGACTTCAATACAATATTTATTTCTTGCATAATCTGCCAGAAAATTAGATCAAAGAGCTGTCAGTTTTTTAAATCATGCAATTCATTAAGGGAACAAACTTTAAACACACTTAGTGTAAAATAACATTTACCAAGAGGCAGAATTGATTTATCTAGCTAGAACAGATCTAGGAACTGGAAGAGAGCACAAAAAAAGAGAGAGAGAATCAGAATACTGACTTTATAGCACTATGTAAAATCCCTTTGAAAAAACTTAAGTAAGATAATCATGTTGATAAACACAGCTATTTATGAGATCTACCTTGTGCCACGCTGGGTACTTTACAAAGCGTTTATCTGTAATCCTACCACATAAGAAAAGTTACTTTCATTTTTCAGATGAGAAATCTGAGAATTGGAGAACTTACACAGGGCACCTCACAAGTAAGTGGTGAGTACTGCCCGCCGTCTGCCTGTCTGCTTGTCTGTCTGTCCACTGGACCAGGCTGCTCTGTCGTATGCACTATCAAGAGGGATTCATGCAATGTCCAGTCTACATTAAACACATTTTTTTGGCCAGGTGCAGTGGTTCACGCCTATAATCCTAGCACTCTGGAAGGCTGAGGCAGGTGGATCGCTTGAGCTCAGAAGTTCAAGACCAGCCTGGGCAACATGATAAAATCCCGTCTCTCCAAAGAATACAAAAATGAGCCAGGCATGGGGGCATGCACCTGTAGTCTAGCTACTTGGGCATGCTGAGGTAGGAGCATTGCTTCAACCCAGGAGGTTGAGGTCGCAGTGAGCTGACACAGCACCACTGCGTTCCAGCCTGGGTGACAGAGTGAGATTCTTTCTCAAAAAAAATTTTTTAATTGATTCATAATATTCCTATATATGTATAAGGTGCATGTGATATTTTGTTATATGCATAGAATGTCATGATCAAGTCAGGGCATTTGGGATATCCATTACCTTGGGTATTTATCATTTCTTTCTTTTTTTTTTTTTTTATTTTTTTGTTAGATAGAGTCTCACTCTGTTACCCAGGCTGAAGTGCCATGGTACAATCTCGGCTCAGTGCAACCTCTGCCTCCCAGGTTCAAGTAATTCTCATTCCTCAGCCTCCCAAGCAGCTAGGATTACAGGTATGTGCCACCATACCTGGCTAATTTTTGTATTTTTAGTAGAGATGGGGTTTCACCACCTGGCCAGGCTGATCTCAAACTCCCAACCTCAGGTGATCCACCCGCCTTGGCCTCCCAAAGTGCTGAGATTACAGGAGTGAGCCACCGCGCTGGGCTGGTATTTATCATTTCTATGTTTGGGGAACATTCGAACTCTTCTCTGCTAGCTGTTTTGAAATACACAATGTATTGTTCCTAACTATAGTTATTCCACTCTGCTATACAGAGTTACATACAGTTAAATAAGAGGAATATATTTTAGTGCTCTGCTATTGAACTGTATGTTTGTACTCATAAAACAACTTCTCTTCATCTCACCAAAACCACATAAACACACATGCACACGTGCACACACACACACACACACACACACACACACACACACACCATTTCCAGCATCTACTTTCTACCATTCTGTTCTCTACCTCAATAAAGTCAACTTAGTCTCACATATGAGTGAGAACATCTGAGGTTTGTCTTTCTGTGCCTGGCTTGTTTCGCTTAAAACAATGACCTCCAGTACCATTCATGCTGCTGCAAATGACATGATTTCCTTCTTTTTTACGGCTGAATTGTATTCCACTGCATATATGGACCACATTTTCTTCACCTGTTTGTCCATTGATGGACACTTGGTTGATTCCATACTTTGCTATTGTGAATAGAGCTGCAATAAATATTCCAATGTAGATATTTCTTTGATGTACTGATTCCTTTTCTTTTGGATAAATGCCTAGTACTGGGATTACTGAATCATATGGTAGTTCTATTTTTAGTTTTTCAAGAACTCTCCATACTGTTTTCCATAATAGCTGTATTAATTTGCATTCTTGTCAATAGTGTAGAAGCATTCCCTTTCCTCCGCATCCTTGAGAGCATCTGTTATTTTTTGTCTTTTTAATGACAGCCATGCTAACTGGAGTAAGATGATGTCTCATTGTGGTTTCATTCATACTACCTTGATTAGTGATGCTAAGCATTTTCTCATATACCTGTTGGCCATTTGTACAGTCTACTTTTTTTTTTTTTTTTTTTGAGACTGACTCTCACTCTGCTGCCAGGCTGGAGTGCAGTAATACGATCTTGGCTCACTGCAAACTCCGCCTCCCAGGTTCAAGTGATTCTCCTGCCTCAGACCCCCGAGTAGCTGGGATTACAGGCATGTGCTACTACACCTGACTAATTTTTGTATTTTTAGTAGAGATGGGGTTTCACCACATTGGCCAGGATGGTCTCGATCTCTTGACCTGGTGATCCGCCTGGCTCAGCCTCCCAAAGTACTGGGATTACAGGTGTGAGCCACTGCACCCAGCCCAGTCTACTTTTCTAAGCCATTCTTAGATCTAAATATTTCTTTTTATCGCTTCCTTATACAACCATTGATAGAACACAGGTCCTAACTTAAGCTTTGTGAAAAAAATATATGGTTGGCCAGGCGTGACGGCTCCTGCCTGTAATCCCAGCACTTTGGGAGGCCAAGAAGGGCAGATCACTTGAGGCCATGATCACACCACCACACTCCCACCTAAGCAACAGGGCAAGACTCCGTCTCAACAACAACAAAAGGTTCTTGCAGCTATACCAATACTGGCTACAATAGCAGAAGCTGACCTTGTGCCCCTGAGTCAAGAAGCATTGCTATGTTTCATGGAAGTGTTGGGTTTGACAGAAGCAGATTGAAAGCCAGCTCTTGTATACATTATATGCTACCGTGTCTACAGCTATATCTCTGTCTGGTAGAGTCATAGCTACCTCAAGGTAGGAGAATTAAATGAGATATTGTTTATCACCACTTCTGGATCTCTCCTCTGCACTCCAGAATCATATAGCCAATGCCACCTGGATCCCCTACATATGACTAACTCATCATGTCCAGAACTGAGCTCAGCATTTTCCCCCAAACTGACTCTTCCTGGTTTTCCATCAGGGAGAATTGCGCCTCCAGTAGTAACTGGGTGATATCCCTAAATTTCCAACTCCCACATCTAACAGTCACCAAGTCACATCAATTTTACTCTTAATGCCTCCGACGTGCCCACTGCTGTCTCTGTATCACTACAGTCTTAATTTGGGGTGTCATGTGTCCCCCACTTCTGCACCTGCCCCCCCAACGGCCTCCCTCTTTTGAACCCTGCCCTCTTCAAACGATTATCCACATTAATTTCAGAGAATATGTTCTAAAGAGCATATCTAATGATGGCATTTCCTGCTTAAAATCTAGTGACCTTCTTGTTGCCCCCAGATATATTTGCTGTTGTTCTTGCTGGGACAGGGTCTAACTCTGTCACCCAGGCTGCAGTGCAGTGGCACAATCGTGATTCATTCAGCCTCAGACTCCTGGGCTCAAGCAATTCTTGATCTCAGCCTCCAGGGTACCTGGAACCACTGGCGCATACCACGTCCACCTAATTTTTTTGTAGACGCCGGATCTTACTATATTGCCCAGACTGAGAAGTAAAATTTGAGCTTCATCTCAAACTCTTGAGCTCAAACAATCCTCCCACCTTGGTGGGAATTGCTGGGACTACAGGCGTGTGTCATCATGCTCAGCTAATTTATAAATTTTTTCTAGAGACAGGGCTTCACCATGTTGCCCAGGCTGATCTCGAACTCCTGGGCTCAAGGAATCCTCCCTCTTCAGCGTCCCAAAGTACTAGGATTTCAAGTGTCAGCCACTTCACCCAGCCTAGATACATTTGTTTCACAGCTTCAGTAAAATTCCTATATCATACAATTTACTTTTTTGTTTGTTTGTTTTTTGAAACAGGCTCTTGTGTCACCTAGGCTGGAGTGCAGTGGCACCATCACAGTTCACCGCAGACTTAAACACCTGGGCTCAAGCAATTCTCCCATCTTAGTCTCCCAGGTAGCTGAGAACACAGGCACACACCACCATGGCTAATTTTTTTTTGTAGAAATGGGATCTCATTATGTTGCCCAGGCTGGTCTTGAATTCCTAGGCTCAAGCAATCCTCCCACCTTGGCCTCCCAAAGTGCTGGGATTACAGGCATGAGCCACCTCGCCAGAGTACCCATTTAAAGCCCACAGTTCAGTGGTTTTTAGTATATTAACAGACTTCTACAACTATCACCACAATCGATTTAGGTATAATCAATGTTTATCTTCATCACCTAAAAGAAAACCCCATTCCCATTATCAGTCTCTCTGTGCTTCTCCCCAACCCCCTTATCCCCTGGCAATCAATTGCCTACTGTTCTTTCCCTATGGATTTGCCTATTCTGGACATTGCATATACATGGAGTCACACAGTATGTGATCTTTTGTGACTGACTACTTTCACTTGGCACAGTGTTTTCAAGTTTCATCTATGCTGTAGCATACATGAAAAAGGAAAGTTTCCTTCCTTTTTATGGCTGAAGAATATTCTATTGTTTGCACCAACCACATTTCGCTCCTCCAGTCATCATCAGCCAGTGGGCATTTGGGTTATTTTCACTCTTTGGGTATTATGAAAAACACTGCTATGAACATTCACTTACAAGACTTTGTTTATATTTCTCTTTTGTTTTATTTCTCTTAGCTAGAGAGGAGTAGAACTGCGGGGTCATAGGGTAAGTTGATGTTTAACTTTTTAAGAAGCTGCCAAATGTTTTCCAAAGAAGCCGCACTTCCCTGCGCTCCTCCACCAGCACATCCTACTCAACATGGTTACAAGGCCCTTCCTAATCTAATCACAGCTTGTTGTACCACCTTCATCTCCACGGATGCCCCAACTCAAACCAGATATTCAAGTAGGCCCAACTTTGCCAGCCCTAAAACATAAACACTCCGTCTCACTCAGGCCACTATAAACATGGTTCCCTGTGCCTGGACTACTCTTTCCCCTGTAATCTCCAGGCTCACGCCCACTTGTCCTCAGGCTCAATTTCCTTGGCATACCTTCTCAGGGCCCCCCACAAGACTGATGAGGTCTCCATACTCTCTCAGGTGCCCTGAGCATGTATGTTCCGGTGGTTCTTCTTATACTACAGGGTCATCACCTATTTACTGGTCTTTATCTAATAGGGTTTGGATTTGTGTCTCCACCCAGACCTCATGTGCAATTGTAATCCCCAATTTTGGAGGTGGGGCCTGAGAGAGGTGATTGAATCACGGGGGCAGATTCCCCCCTTGCTGTTCTCTTGCGATCTGGTCGCTTAAAAGTGTGTGGGCTGGGCACGGTGGCCCCCAGCACTTTGGGAGGCCAAGGTGGGCAGACTACCTGAGGTCAGGAATTGGAGACCAGCCTGACCAACATGGTGAAACCCCATCTCTACTAAAAATACAAAAAATTAGCTGGGAATGGTGGCAGGCACCTGTAATCCCAGCTACTTGGGAGGCTGAGCCAGGAGAATTGCTTGAAACTGGGAGGCGGAGGTTGCAGTAAGCTGACATCACACCACTGCACTCCAGCCTGGGAGACAGTGAAAGACTCCATCTCAACGAAAAAAAAAAAGTGTGTGGCCGCTCCCCCCACCATTCCAGCCACGTAAGACATGCCTGCTTCCCCTTCTAGTTCCACCACGATTGAAAGTTTCCTGAGGCCTCCCCAGCCATGTTACCTGTACAGCCTGCAGAACTGTGAGCTAATTAAACCTTTTTTTTTTTGAGACAGAGTCTCACTCTGTCGCCAGGCTGGAGTGCAGTAGCACGATCTCGGCTCACTGCAAACTCCACCTTTCGGGTTCAAGCAATCCTCCGGCTTCAGCCTCCCGAGTAGCTGGGACTACAGGCCTGCACCACCATGCTCACCTAATTTTTGTATTTTTAGTAGAGATGGGGTTTCTCCATGTTGGCCAGGATGGTCTTGACCTCTTGACCTTGTGGTCTGCCCTCGTCGGCCTCCCAGAGTGCTGGGATTACAGGTGTGAGCCACCATGACCAGTCTAAAACCTCTTTTCTTTATAAATTACCCAGTCTCGAGTATTTCTTTATAGTAGTGCAAAAATGGACTAATATATTATCCTTCATCAAACTGTAAGCTCCCTAAGGATAAGAATCATACCTTTTTCCTCAGCCAAGAAGAGTTCCTGATATGTTGGTGGCTCTCCATAAATATTTGACACTTGGATAAAGCCCCCAGCATATAGTAGGCCATCATCCTCTTCCCAACTATATTGAAAATGTGATGCAAGAGTCCAAACTCCATTCTTTCCAAAGAAAATTGTTCCCAAATCATCTTGGAAATGCACAGTCTGATTTTAAAAATAAAACGTTGTAGTTCCTTCCTGATTCTGTTTGGTACGGGCTAATAATAAAGTGAGTTGGCATTCCTTGGGTATATATCAACTGACAGTGGAGGGAGCCAAGCCAAGAATGTGCTAGGTGGTGGGCAGAATCTGTGTGTGATTAAAAATAGGCCATGTGTAATAACGGAGGAAAATTACTCAAATGACCAGCAATTAGGAAATAGTTCAATAAATTCTGGTATTAGATATATTATATTGCCATTAAAATCATTAACTATGGAAAGGTTTATTCAAAATAATCCTAAAAATAAAACTAGAACACAAATTAGAATATACACTTTGATTACAAGTATGAAACATTGTATATATATAATATCATAAAATGCTATTTGTTCCAGGTATTTTAGAGTAAAATTTAAAATTCAGAATTTTTTCTCAGTTTTTATTTAAGCTTTTGTTGTAAAATCTCATGACAAATCATTGTCATGCATTGTTTCCAAAGTGTACATTATAAATTGGACATAGTAAGCTTTTTGATCACTGAAGGTACCTAAAGGTACTATTTATAATTTGTTGGATGTATATGATGCATTGCATTCCTTAATTTAAAAATCTGTATGAATAGGCCAGGCATGGTAGCTCACAACTGAAATCCCAACACTTTGGGAGGCTGAGGTAAGGGGATCACCTGAGGTCAGGAGTTCAAGACCAGCCTGGCCAATGTGGTGAAACCTGTCTCTACTAAATCTGTCTCTACTAAACGCTGTCTCTACTAAAAATACAAAAACTAGCTGGGCATGGTGGTGGGTGCCTGTAATCCCAGCTACTCGGGAGGCTGAGGCAGGAGAATCATTTGAGTCCAGGAGGCAGAGTTTGTAGTGAGCTGAGATTGCACCACTGCACTCCAGCCTAGACAACAGAGCAAGATCCCTTCTCAAACCAACAATACACACACACACACACACACACACACACACACACACACACACACACACACATTTATATATTAATGTACCTATGCATGCATATATTCTTACATGTATTTATTCCATGGTGCTCTTAAAAAAGGCAAAATGTTTTCACTTTGTTGTTGCACTTTGCCTCCAGTACTTCTGGGAGTCAGATAGAACAGGAGCTATTGTATTATCCTCTCTTTATCCATTTAACTTTACAGACAAACTGAAACTGAAACTGACTTGCTCAAAGTTGCATGGTGTATTAGTCCATTCTCACGCTGCTAATAAAGACATACCTGAGACTGGGTAATTTATAAAGGGAAGAGGTTTAATGGACTCACAGTTCCATATGGCTGGGGAGGCCTCACAATCACAGCAGAAGGTAAAGGAGGAGTAAAGTCACGTCTTACATGGCAGCAGGCAAGAGAGCGTGTGCAGGGGAACTCTCCTTTATAAAACCATCAGTTCTCATGAAACATATTCAATACCATGAGAACAGCATGGGAAACACTTGCCCCCATGATTCAGTTACCTGCCCTCATGATTTAATTACCTCCCACTGGGTCCCTCCCATGACATGTGGGAACTACAGGAGCTACAATTCAAAATGAGATTTGGTTGGGGATGCAGCCAAACCATATCACATGGTTAGCAAGGATCAGAACCAAGATCAGAGCCCACTCCACACTAATACAACCTCCTTCACTCTGCCCAGAAACCTGAGCAGGAAAGGCTTCATGGATTCAGAATCAGCAAAGTTCCTTGTTAAAGAAGCTTGTACACCATTCTAGCCTAGGAGATACTCAAGAAGCATTTGTTCAAAGGATTGATAGATCAATAGTTTGTTGGGCCCATCAATGAACAGGAATTTAACAGATCACAACTGATCAGCTAAAATTATTTGGTACACTCTGGTGTCAGTCTTCACCAAATGCATATCATTGCTAATTTAAATGTTTTCTCTACCAATATTTTATTTATTCATTCAGCAATCAAATATTAGATAACCACTAAGTGTGAGAAGCTGTGTTAGCAGCTTCAGGAGTTAAAGAAATAAATTACTATTCTTCAACATACTTACAATCCTTCAACATACTTAGAATCCATTAGGCAAGTAAGACTTTCATTTTATTTATTTATTTATTTTTATTTTTTTAAGACAGAGACTCTATCACCCCGGCTGGAATGCAATGGCACAATCTCGGCTCACTGAAACCTCCGCCTCCTGGGTTCAAGCAATTCTCCTGCCTCAGCTTGCTGAGTAGTTGGGACTACAGGCTTGTGCCACCACAGCAGCTAATTTTTTGTATTTTTAGTAGAGGCAAGTTTTCACCATGTTGGCCAGGCTGGTCTCAAACTCCTGACCTCAGGTGATCCGCCCACCTTGGCCCCTGCAAAGTGATGGGATTACAGGCACAAGCCACTGCGCCCAGCCAAGACTTTAATTTCTTAAAATGCTATAATACCTGGCAGAACATGAAGTGAAGGGAGATATAAACAAAGTGTTCAGAGGAAAGAGAAATGATATTTAGTTGAAAGAATAGAGGCAAATTTCATGGAAATGTGGCATTTCAGCGGCACCTTGAGTGACAGGTACGATTTCACAAGAGGCAATGGGGGAGGACATTTCAGGGAGAAGCAAAGTGCTTCTTTTTTCTCTCTCTCTTTTTTTTTTTTTTTTTTTGAGACATAATCTTTCTCTGTCACCCAGGTTGGAGTCCAATGGCGTGATCTCGGCTTATTGCAACCTCTGCCTCCTGGGTTCAAGCGATTCTCCTGCCTTAGCTTCCCAAGTAGCTGGAATTACAGATGCTCGCCACTCTAGACCCAGCTAATTTTTGTATTTTTAATAGAGACGGGGTTTCACCATAATGACCAAGCTGGTTCAAACTCGTGACCTCAGGTGATCCACCCACCTTGGCCTCCCAAAGTGCTGGGATTACAACAAGTGTGTTAGCCAAGGCATGAAATTAAAAAATACTTTGCAAATGTGAGGATCTCAGGAACACTCCATGTCCTTAGAGAAGCACATTTCAGCTAAAATGTATTCTTTTTTTTCCACCGCGGCTTTTTCCAGTGTCTTTGTCTAACTTAAGACAAACAGTTCCTTAGTCATCTGATCTGACCCGTGCAGGTGCTAGAGATAGAGTCACAGACACATAGGAATATACTGGAAGGCTGTGTCTGTTAATTTGCTCCCTTTGGTGAACATGGTAGAAAATATTATATCATTAGCCATGTTTTGCAGCAGCATGTGAAACAAAGCTGCCGAGAGACAGGGAACTTTCTCAAGGTCACAGAAGGAGCCAGCTGGAAGGTAATCCTAGAACCGCAGCTGCACTTCTCCAGAGGAGGCTGTGTGGCACATCTTCATGAGAGGACAGTGTGTTCCCACCCAATGCCCTCTGCGCCCTGTTGCCAGGGAGTTTAGCATGCTATGCAGACATTATTTAATGAGTTCTCTGAGCCTCACCGTGGTTGAAGTCGGGTGAAGGCATGTTTGTATACTTTTCTCAAGTTGACAAACTAAAGTCCACAGGATATCCTAGCAGTTCATCTGAGAGCAAGGAATCTGTGTGAGAGTTAAGCCAACAATTGACCCAAGACCAATGTTTTGTTTGGCTCTTGTGTTAGGACTGAAAGTTGGCTAGAGAGGCTGGCAACTGGGCCAGGCATTCTTAGACCCAAATTCTGATCTCAGCTCCACTATGTGCCTACTATCTGCGCTTGGTCACTGGCTGAACCTCTCTGAGCCTGGGTTTCTGCATCTGTAAAATGGATACACATCTGTAGCTGTCACATACATATTTTTAAGTGGTAAGAGAAAGATACAAGCGCGTCCTCTCAAAATCCTGAAAAATATTTACTTTAGGGGAAAGAGTGGAACTGGTGAGTTTCTGTTTGGCTTGATGTACTTCTTTTTCATTTGGAATTGCTTACAAGAACCTGAACAGCAAATAAAAGATAAGCACAATAACAATGTTACAAATGTTATTATTTGTATTGTATTATGTTACAAATGTTACAAACAATATTACAAAAAATTACCATATAAGTTGGGCGTGGTGGCACACACTTGTAATCCCAGCACTTTGGGAGGCTGAAATGGAAGGATTGCTTGAGCCTAGGAGTTAGAGACCAGCCTGGGCAACATGGTGAAATCCCTGACTCTACAAAAAATACAAAAATTAGCTGGTTGTGATGGTGCACACCTGTAGTCCCAGGTACCTGGGAGCAAGGCTGAGAAGGGGGGATCACCGGAGCCCAGGAGCTTAAGGTTCTGCAGTGAGCCAAGATCTCACCACTGCCCTACAGCCTGGGCAACAGAACAAGATCCTGTCTCAAATAATAGTAATAAGTAAAATAATTTTTTTAAATAATCATATAAAAAGTACCTACACAGTAATTGCCAAATACTACCTTCCCAATAATAGTTCATTTTAGGCCAGGCATGGTGGCTCACACCTGTAATCCTAGCACTTTGGGAGGCTGAGGCAGGCAGATCACGAGGTCAGGGGTTTGAGACCAGCCCGGCCAAAATGGTGAAACCCTGTCTCTACTAAAATACAAAAATTAGTCAGGCATGGTGGTGCACAACTATAGTCCCAGGTACTTGGGAGGCTGAGGCAGAAGAATCACTTGAACCTGAGAGGCTGAGGTTGCAGGGAGCCGAGATAGCAGCACTGTACTCCAGCCTGGACGACAGAGCAAGACTCCATCTCCAAAAAAAAATAATTAATTTTATATGTAAAAATTAATCATTATGTCCTGTGGCAAAAGGAGATAGAATATAAGACAGGAAATCAAGGAACTGTAAGAACATAACAGTTTCCGATCAAGAAGCAAATTCTTTGGGAGGTAACGGATGGTATAGAAAGAACACCTAGACCCCTGGCTTTAAATCCCATCACTGCCACATCCTTGCTCTGTGACATTGGAGAAGTCACTGAGCCTCTCTGGGATTCAGTTTATTTATCTGTAAATGGATTTTTAAAATTTCACCTTGACCTGGTGCAGTGGCTCACACTTGTAATCCCAGCACTTTGGGAGGCCAGGGTAGGTGGATCACCTGAGGTCAGGAGTTCAAAACCAGCCTGGCCAGCATGGCAAAACCCCATCACTACTAAGAATACAAAAATTAACTAGGCATGGTGGTATGCACCTGTAATTCCAGCTAATTGAGAGGCTGAGGCAGGAGAATCACTTGAACCCAGAGATGGAGGTTGTAGTGAGCCAAGACTGTACCACTGCACTCCAGCCTGGGCAACAGAACAAGACCCTGTCTAAATAGATATGTGTGTACTATATATAAATATATATATCTCACCTCATAGGTTGTCTAGAAGATGAAACAAAACAAACATTTAACTGTAATAGAAGGCACTGATTATTACATTTAGTGTGGGCCACAGAGAAGAAGAAAGACACTGTGTACGCCTACAAAGCTTCTATTCCACCTGCTTCCTACAGGTAGATTGCTCGGTAGAGTGTCTACAAGATTTCATCAGGAGGATCACCTAAATTGTTTAAGTTATACATGATTCTTTTGAAAATATCTTAACAGCAGCTGGGCATGGTGGCTCATGCCTCTACTCCCAGCACTTTGGGAGGCTGAGGTGGGCAGATCACTTGAGGACAGGTGTTCAAAACCAGCCTGGGAAACATGGTGAAATCCCATTTCTACAAAAATAAAAATAAAAAATAGCTCACTGTGATGGCACGCTCCTCTAATCCCAGCTATCTGGGAGAGGTATGAGACTCACCTGTACCCAGGAGACAAAGCTTGCAATGCGCAGAGATCACGCCACTGCACTCCAGCATGGGTGACAGAGCGAGACTCTGTCTCAAAGAAAAAAAAAATTAACAGCAATCAATGAAAGCCAAGAAAGCAAATTGAAAACCAGCCAAAGTAGATGCACTTTTAGCCCTTTCTGAGCAAGACAGGCTTTTCAAGCCCACATACTTGTGGTCAAGTGCTGGCCTGTGCTTTCCTGGTGCGTCCCGGATACGTGTTTCTCCACTGCACCTCTTGGTAGCAGATGTGTGTAAAGAGCCATAAAGTCAGCAACAATAGGTGGGAACGTGCTTGCTTTCCTCTGGCCTTCCTTGTTCTGATGAAAGGGTCCTTTATAAGATCTGGCATGCAAGCTCTATTTCGTGTACCCAGCAGACAGTTATTTCTATAGGAAGTTCTATACACCAAGATGAACTTTCCTTCGAATCAGAGCAGGTAGCAACACCCCACTCCCCAAATTCCAGGGCCTCTCTGAGTCTGTTTCCTCATCTCTCAGATGAAGCAGGCTCATCATCATGAGGGCATAACATCATGGCTTATTGAGAGATTTAAACCAGACACTGTCTCTGGCCGAGGTTTTGCAAACTAGAGACAGTAAACCAGCTGGAAGAACGTGCACAAGGGTCACGAGGCTGAGGCTGGAAGATGGCTCGAGGCCAGGAATTTGAGACCAATCTAGGAAACATAGCAAGGCCCTGTCTCCACATGAAAAAAAAAAAAAAAAAAAATTAACTGTACGTGGTGGTGCATGCCCATAGTCCCACCTACTTCAAAGACTAAAGCAGGAAGATTGCTTGAGCCCAGAAGTTCGAGGCTGCAGTGAGCTGTGATTTCACCACTGCACTCCAGCCTGGGAAAAAGGGCAAGACTTTGTCTCTAAAAACAAAAACAAAAGAAAAGAAAATACACAAGGGAAGCTGAGATCCCAAACAACAGAACTGCAACTGCTGGATCAATTTCTTTGCCTAAAGAGAACCTCCATGGAAATGTATCTAAAACTCAAAGATGTATTTTGCTTTCAAACTTTACAGATGGTTTTTTTTTTTCAAAAGGATCTTTCACTCTTTTTGTCCTGAATCTCAATTTAACATTTTCTTGCCTGCTTGCTATTGTTTTGTTTTGTTTTGTTTTTTTAAAGAAACAGGGTCTTGCTATGTTGCCCAGGAAGGCCTTGAACTCCTGGGCTCAAGGGATACCTCTGGCCTCAGCCTCCTGAGTAGCTGATATTATAGGCACACACCACAGCATCCAGCTTCACCCATATGCTTTTGGTGTCGATTCAGTGCTGCAACCTGTGTTTCTGTGTTTTATTGACCCCTCCCACGTCTCCCCCTCTTCTCTTTCCTACTGCTTCACCCTGCCATGAACATTGCTGGGCAGCAAGTGTGCATTCTGCTTTTCAAACAGGAGAGCTGTATTGCTCAGATGAAGCAGAGAGGGACAGTATTGACATAGCAGCCTCTCTTTCTAGTTCTGTCTCTTAATGAAACCACAAAGGAAGACAACAGCTTTCTAATAAGTCTTCTCTTCTCTAATTTGTGGAGTGCTTCCGATTGTGTCAGATGCTGTTTCATTTCATGTCGCTTGCAAACCTCACAGCACTCTGTGAGACAGGACTTTTATCTATCTAACAGATAAGGACACAGGGTCTAAGAGATGCTGTGAATTGTTCAAGGCCAGGCAGCTCGTTAATGACAGAGTTGGAGTTCAAACTCAGGGGCCTTCATCTTGCCAGCTGTCTTGAAAGGTAGAAGTGAGGGAGCAGTGTCAAGTTAGAGAAGACAGTCTCCAGGAGACTTGCTAGAAAATAAATACATGAGGGTCTCTTGGGCAATAGGGATCCTTTCTTGCTCCTAAGCACTAAAAAACTTGAGGTGTTCCTAGCCATACCCAAGATTCCTATGCTATAATTAATTTTGAAGAAATAGCTAGCCAGGTGGGATGGCTCACGTCTGTAATCCTAGCACTTTGGGAGACCAAGGCAGGAGGATCGCTTGAACTCTGGAGTTTCAGACAAGTCTGGGCCAACATAGTAAAACTCTGTCTCTTCAAAAAGAAAAAACAAAAATTAGCCAGGTGTGGTGGCACACAGCTGCACACCTGTAGTCTGAGCTACTCAGGAGACTGAGGTGGGAGGCTCACCTGAGCCCAGGAGGTTGAGGCTGCAGCGAGCTGTGATCTCACCACTGCACTCCAGCCTGGGTGACAGATGAGATCCTATCTTAGAGAGAGAGAGAGAGAGAGAGAGAGAGAGAAAGGAAAAGAAATCATTAATGCAACTGTTAAATTTTAACAGGTACTTTTGAAAATTTTACATGTTGTAATTAATTTATTCCTCACATAAGCTCTATGAGTTAAACAATTCTCCCCATTTTATCTTAGAGACAGGGTCTCACTCTGTCACCGAGAACTGAAGTTCAGTAGTGCAATCATAGCTCACTGTAACCTCAAACCGACTAGATTCTCCCTCGTCAGCTGGGACTATAGCCATGCACCACCACACCTGGCTAATTTTTAAAATTTTTTTGTAGAGTCAAGGTCTTGCTATGTTGCCCAGACTGGGTCTCAAATGCCTAACCTCAAGCAATCTTCCCACTTTGGCCTCCCAAACTACTAGAATTACATGCATGAGCCACCACACCAGCCTCTCTCCATTTCATAGATTCATAAACTGAGGCTGAGATAGGCAGCTCAGAATTTAAATCAGGGGATTTGGCTCCTGTGTCCACTTTTGTAACCATTTTTCTGATAATTCTGTACTTCTGGGCCTGAAGGAGCCTATAGATTATGTGATTCTGTGTAGTAGCAAGAATGATCTGTAAGTGAGCATGCCTCAAAGTCTTGATGCTACGGGAGACCAAAGAACGTGGCAATATCTGGGGAAGGTGTCACACCAAAGATTACTAAGGTCTGTAGAGCTTGACACATACTTAGTGTTGAAATTAAAATTATTAAAAGCAAATAAATTTGTGGGCTGGGCACAGTGACTCATGCTTGTAATCCCAGCACTTTGAGAGGCCGAGGTGGGTGGATCATCTGAGGTCAGGAGTTCGAGACACCCCTGGGCAACATGGAGAAACCCCTTCTCTACTGAAAATACAAAAAAAAATAGCCAGTTGTGGTAGCACGTGCCTGTAATCCCAGCCACCCAGGAGGCTGAGGCAAGAGAATTGCTGGAACCCGGAGGCAGAGGCTGCAGTGAGCTGAGATTGCACCACTGCACTCCAGCCTGGGCAACAGAGCAAGACTCCATCTCAAAAAAAGAAGAAGAAGAAAATAAATTTGTATGTGAAAAACAAACAAACAAATTCAGATACTTTTAGCCACTGGCTACGCCACCTGCTATCCTACAAGAAATTTCATTTGACCAGCCACAGTCTGACCCTCACCGTCCACCCCTCCTCCTTCCTGAAATGTGCAGGGCTGGCTTTCTTTTTACTTTTTTTGAAACAGGGTCTCACTCTGTCTCTCAGGTTGGAGTGCAATGGCACAATCACAGCTCACTGTGGCCTTGGCCTCCTAAGCTCAAGCGATCCTCCTACCTCAACTAGGGTGACAAGCTCGAACCACCATGCCCAGCCAATTTTTTAAAATTTTTTTGTAGGGATGGGGTTTTGCCATGTGGCTCAGGCCAGTCTTGAATTCCTGGCCTCAAGTGATCCTCTTGCCTCGGACTCCCAAAGTACTGGAATTACAGGCGTGCACCACCATGCTTGACCTAAGGCTATCTTTCAAAAGCGACACACTACCTCTTTCTCCCCTACCTGCCCTTCATGACTCAGTTCAGGAGATACTTTTGCTGAGAAACTCTCACTGACATCACAGGCTGACTTCAAGGCCCCCTCCTTCTTCCCACAGCTCACTCTTTATTTTTCTTTTCCTTTTTTTCTTTTTTTTGAGATGGAATTTCACTGTCACCCAGGCTGGAGGGCAGTGGCACAAACTCAGCCTACTCCAACCTTCACCTTCCAGGTTCAAGCGATTCTCCTGCCTCAGTCTCCTGAGTAGCTGGGATTACAGGTGCATACAACCACACCTGGCTAGTTGTTGTATTTTTATTAGAGATGGGGTGTCACCACATTGGCCAGGCTGGTCTCAAACTCCTGACCTCAGGTGATCTACCCTCCTCCGCCTCCCAAAGTGCTGGGATGACAAGCATAAGCCACTGCACTCGGCCTGTTTATTTTTCTATGTCAATTCTCGGTTTACTTGTGTATCTGTGTCCCAACACGGTGAGCAACTTAAGGACAGTGCTGAATTTTTCGGTGCATTACCAGTGCTTAACTAGTGTCTGGGCTTGGCATACAGTTGGCCCTCAGTACTCATCTGCTGGAAGAATAAATGGATGAATATATAATGAATACACAAGCAGCAACAACAGCTACACGAATAATTCAACCCCGCTCCTTACAATCCGTACCTCATCCATATCAGCCAAGGGGCCAAGTAGCACCACATTAATTCAACAGAGTTTTATTTTTTGAGACAGAATTTCGCTCTGTCACCCAGGCTGGAGTATAGTGGCACAATCTCTGCCCACTGCAGCCTCTGCCTCCCAGGTTCAAGCGATTCTCCTGCCTCAGCCTCCTGAGTAGCTGGGTCGACAGGTGCACACTATGCCTGGCTCAATTTTTGGATATTTAGTAGAGATGGGGTTTCATCATGTTGACCAGGTTAGTCTCAAACTCCTGACCTCAAGTGATTCACCTGCCTTGCCCTCCCAGAGTGCTGGGATTATAGGCAAGAGCCCCCTGCACCTGGCTGATTGAAACATTTGTTGACCTGTAGAATGGAGTAGCAGAGTACTGGCATTTTGCCTCAGAATGTCTTAGAAGCAATGACCCTGGGCAGAGAATTCTTGTCTAAAAAAAAAGGCTAATAGGCCAGGCACAGTGGATCAAGCCTATAATCCTCGGATTTTGGGAGGCTGAAACAACTGGATCATCTGAGGTCAGGAGTTCCAGACCAGCCTTGCCAACATGGTGAAACCCTGTCTCTACTAAAAATACAAAAATTAGCCCAGCGTGGTGGCGGGTGCCTGTAGTCCCAGCTACTCAGGAGGCTGAGACAGGAGAATTGCTTGAACCCAGGAGGCAGAGGTTGCAGTGAGTCGAGATCACACCACTGCCCTCCAGCCTGGGTAGCAAAGTGAGGCTCTATCTAAAAAAAAAAAAAAAAAAAAAAAAGCCTAATAACTATTCTTTTATCACAGGATTGCTGTGAGGTCAAATGGCAAATGAATGTGAAAGCACTTTAGAAACTACAAAGTGATATGCTAATATTGGTAGCTGTTATTTTATTGTTATTATGTGCAAGGCACCATGTCAAGCCCCAAAGGGGAACTTAAAGATGAGTAATCCACTGCCCACCAGACACCCACAACATAATGAGATATTCAAAAGACTATGAAATAAGGCAGAAAATCTTAAGAGATGGTCAAAGACCTACAGGGGCTCAAAGGAGAGAAAATCACAGGTCAGGAGTCAGGACAGCCCATTCATCCAAGGCCTTGTGGGAGTGCTGTGGGGGTTTAACGGCAAGGTCCCATGCTCAAGTCCTTTAAGGTCATATATGGCACTGCACAAGACTGAAATATGTGATATTGGAGCAGGGAGAACTTTTCTAGTGAAAGCATCGAAGACCCAGGCTGGATCTCAAAGACTGAGTGGGACTTGGGTCAGGGGAGGAGGAAAAGATGCTCCTTGGAGGAGGAAGATGCAGACAAAGGCAGGATAGAGCTTGGAGTCTGGGAGACTCCTCCTGGGGAAGCAGAGCAGAGGGTTCCTGTGGCTGTGCTGCTGGTAGCCCCAGGCAAGGCATCCAAATCCGAGCAAGTGCCACACTGGGTTGGATCAATAGTTCTTTCAGCACTCTATATTTGGACAGTGGCCCTGGGGGATACTTTGGGAGAGCCTCTGGATGTGCCATTTGGATGATTCTTTAGCTATTAGGAAGGTAAATTATATAATAACCCATTATGGAGCAATTATTCATGAATTTTTATTAACCCTATCTGCATCTGTAGGCAAAAAATCTCAAAAAAGACCCTCTGAAAGGAATACTCCACAATACAAAGCTGCTTCTATGGGCTCTCAGAAAGTTGATAGGAAAAAACAATGATATAAAAAGCAACCCTAAAGAAAAAGAAACAAAAAACCTACAGAGACAAAAAGCAGATCAGTGGTCACCTAGAGCCTGGGGAAGGATGGAGAATGGAACTGACTGCACAGAGGAATGTAGGGGGATGCCTGAGACTCACCTTCCAATGGATGGATTTTATGATATGCATAGTGTGTCTCATAAAGCTTTTACTTTTTAAAATCCTACATAAATGCTTTCTCCATCCCTTACCCAGAAAACATTATTCTTCATAAAGAAAGCCAGTACAAGGTCAGAGGTAGGAATGGAAGGAGACTCAGAATCACGTCCCATGAGAAATGTTGCAAGGATCCTGGAAAATAGAGCCAATAAAGAGGAGAGAAAACCAGGGGCGGGGGCAAGGCTGGGGCGTGTGGTGGGGCTGGGAGCAGTGGCTCACGTCTGTAATTCCAGCACTTTGGGAGGCCAAGACAGGAGGATCCCTTGAGTCCAGGAGTTTGAGACAACCCTGGGCAACATAGGGAGACCTCGTCTTTAAAAAAAAATTAAAAGAAAAAAAAAAGTAAGGGAAGGGATTACATGAACTCTGTGTAATGCCAAGGAAGCTGAACTGGACAAAATGAAGGTCAGGTCAGTGTGCTCCTAGAAGTAGCGAACTGCCCAGCACTGGAAGTATTCAAGCAGTGGCTCAACGCCCCACGATCGAGTGTTGCATAAGGTTCTTAAGCAGTAGATGAGGGCACGGAGTACAAAGGAGTCCGAGTCCTTCCCACTCTGAGAGTCTCTGATTACATACACTTCCATAATAAGTTTTATGTGAGTTGGCTCTTCACACACACAAAAAAAAAAACTGAGTTAAAGCGTCAGACTGTTGCCCCTTTCCTTCCCAAAGAACCTGTCTTAATCTGCTCAGCCTCCTACAACAAACTACCATCAACCGGGTGGTTTATAAACAACAAAAATGTATTCTTCACAGTCCTGGGCTGGGAAGTTCAAGATCAAAGTGCTGGCAGACTGGGTGTCTGCGGAGGGTGCATTTCCCAGTCTGTAGACAGCCTTCTCGCTGTGTCCTAACACGGCAGAAGGAGTCAACGAGCTCCTTCGGGTCTCTTTTATAAGGGTACTAATCCCATTCACAAAGGCTTTACCCTCATGACATCACTCATGAAGGCCTCACCTGCTGTTATCCTCACCTTGCAGTTAGAGTTTCACGTACGAATTTGGGAGGGTCACACAACATTCAACCTACAGGAGAACCAGACTTGAAAACTGTATAGAAATATCAAGACGCTGGGAGGGGGACACGGATGTCCTTGGTTTCTTCCTTCCACTAGAGGCTGAGGCTCAGTTCTTTAGTATCTTTGGATCTTCAAGTCTTTGTGGACAGTCCCTGGGCCTGACATTAGAAGCTCTCCATTCTGCAGGAGCCTGAGCTCTCTTTCCAGCCTCACTTCAATACTCCTGACTACAGGCCTGGCACAGGGGCTCACACCTGTGATCCCAGCCCTTTAGGAGACTGAGCCAGGAGGATCACTTGAGCTCATGAGTTCCAGACCAGCCTAGGCAACATAGTGAAATGCCTTCTCTACAAAAAAAATTTAAAATGAGCCAGGTGTGTTGGCATGCACCTGTAGTCCCAGCTACTTGGGGTGGCTGAGGTGGGGGAATCAGCTGAGCCCGAGAGGTCAAGGACCTGGCCACTGTACTCCAGCCTGGAGGACAGAGCAAGACTCTGTCTCAAAACAAAACTAAACAAAACAAACAAACAAAAAACCAATGCCCACTGCAAACCATCTGTTCCAGGCAAAATGGCAACACAGGGCCCCTCAACGCCCTCTACATTTGCCATTCTGCATCCTTCCTCAGCTCATCCCTCCCACAGGAAAGGCCCTCCTCTAACCCCCACAGTCGTCTAAGTCCTGTGCCACCCACAGGTGCTTCCTGCCGCTGCGCCACAGGTGGGACAGATCATGGAGCTCCACTGGGGGTTGTCCACCACCAAAGGCCAAATCTGGTCAGTGGGAGGCTGAGGCTGCAACAGGCCCAGAGGTAAACACAGACATGGAGAGCAGCGGCCAGGCGTGGGGGCTCTGCCTATAATCCCAGCATTCTGGGAGGCGGAGACGGGAGGATTGCCTAAGCCCAGGAGTTCGAGGCTGCGATGAACTATGATCGCACCACTGTACCCTAGCCTGAGTGACAGTGTTCCCCACCCTGTCCCCACAAAAAAATTCAAAATTAGCCAGGCATGGTGGCTTGTGCCTGTAGTCTCAGCTACTGAGGAAGCTGAGGCAAAAGGATTGCTTGAGCCCAGGCTTTCAAGGTTGCAGTGAGCTATGATTCCAACACTGCCTTCCAGTCTAGGTGACAAAGCGAGACTCTGTCTCAAAAAAAAGAAAGAAAAAGAAAAAAGAAAGACCAAGAATTCAAAATAGGTCAAAGTCAAGAAGGAGATGTTTGCCTTTTCGTATAGGACTGGGGAAGACAACAGCTGCTCAAGTTAGTCTTTTTTCTTTTGAAATTGTAATTTATATGTACATATAAATGTTACATATAGGTGTGATATTAAGAAAGTTAGCACTGAAACAATTAAATGATATTATCACTATTTAAATAGTTTACTTACATAATCATCATTTTTCTTTAAGTTCTAGAGTGTATTCTATTTTAGTTAAGAGTAAAATTAGGTCGGGCGTCGTGGCTCATGCCCGTAATCCCAGCACTTTGGGAGGCGGAGGCGGGTAGATCACCTGAGGTCAGGAGTTCAAGATCAGCCTGGCCAACGTGGCGAAACCTTGTCTCTACTAAAAACATAAAAGTTAGCCAGGCATGGTGGTGCACATCACACCTGGCTAATTTTTGTATTAGCCTCAGCTACTCGGGAGGCTAAGGCAGGAGAATCACTTGAACCCAGGAGGCAGAGGTTGCAGTGAGTGGAGATAACACCATTCACTTTAGCCAGGCTGACAAGAGTGAAATTTCACCCCCAAAAAAATAAAAGGAGTACAATTACAGTACATTTTGCTGAAAAATGTAGCCATCATCAGAACTATTCATTTCTTAGTTTTCGGCAAGCCCAGAGAAGGTAACTGTAATTTCTCAGTCTAAGGATTTTAGAAATCAATCTATTAAGCATTCTTCAAAACGAATTATCTTGGTCTTTGAGGTTTTCTATCTTTAAACTTAATATGAGAGCCAAGTAAAAGTTGAAAATGAAGAGTCTCTACCCTGGGGGGTTTCAAAATCAAAAAAGTTTATGAAAAATTTAGTTTACATCTTTCTTAATCACTAATCTATGGTCTCCATATAAATTTTACTTCTTAATTTAAAGACACTTATTACTATACAATGGCTGTTGGGTGCAAAGAACATATGCAATAAATACTTGATAAATGGAAGGGAATCCATGTCCACCATTGGAACTTGTTAACTCTTTCCAGCCTTTTGGTGACACAAATGGTTAGCATGTCTTATTCAACTTAATTACAACCTTAGAAGACACAGTAGTATTCTTTGGAGTAGAAGATTGCATCAGTTTGGGAAATTTGGTCTAATTCCTGGAAATTTCTTGGTAATTAGTACAGAATAATCAGGGTCCATGAATTGCCTTTTCTTATCTCACCTCCAATATTGTTTATCCACAAAGAAGTAGGTCTTGGGAATTAAAAACGTCAGCAACGAATCTTTTCACAGAGACAGGGAAGCTTGGAGAATGTGTCCTCTTGTGATAGTCTGGTTTTAAACAACTGATTAACCAGCACTTTCATCTTTAAAAAGAATAATTTGACTCCTGGATCCAATTTTATAAGCAGCTTGAATGCCAGATGACAAGATCCGCCGCAAGGAAGAAATTAAACTAACGCCGCTCTTTGATAGTTCAGGAAGCTTCCAAAGAAAGAACCTGTCTTTAAATAAAAAGATTTTCCCTTCAATTGTAGTGACAGCATCAAAGCTTAACTTGGAGTCACAGGTAGCTGGGTTTAGAGTGCAAGGGTATGACAAAGCTTGGTGCTTTTATGGGCTTCCACAGAGAAACTGAATGTCACAAATGTCATCAGTAGAGAGGCAAAATCTGGTTGGATCAACTTAACTGTAGAGAAACACAGCTTTTGGATCTTTGGAGTGGCCAAGACCCAAGGACTGGCCCTGTGAACAGCATCAAGAAGCAAGTGCATGCCTTTGCAGTGTTGAATTCTGATTTTAGCCTCCTCAAAATGCAACTGTCCACCAACACCAGCTCCCAGACCATCAGCAAAGGCTATGGGTTCCACCTCTGCCATCAAAAGGATTCCTGTCTTCATGAGCTCCTTATGCAAAATATACCTTAATGTGGCCAGGCGCGGTGGCTCTGGCCTAAAATCACAGCACTTTGGGAGGCTGAGGCAGACAGATTGCCTGAGGTCAGGAGTTCAAGACCAGGCTGGCCAACATGGTGACACCCTGTCTCTACTAAAAATACAAAAAATTAGCTGGGCGTGGTGGTGGGTGCCTGTGATCCCAGCTACTCGGGAGGGTGATGCAGGAGAATCACTTGAACCCGGGAGGCGGAGATTACAGTAAGACGAGATTACGCCACTGCACTCCAGCCTGGGTGATAGAGTGAGACTCATAAACAGATAGACAGACAACAGACAGACAGACAGACAGACATATATGTACATATATATTTCTATATATATCTTAATGTCAGCCTCATCTAGGTCAATCTGTTTGAATTGCGGGGATGGCAGGTGTCACATCACTCTATACTTGAAAGCCTTCCGGGTGGCATAGTCCAAATCTTTCTACACCATGTCAGCAGTATCATTTTTGGTTGTGTAGGTGATATGACATTTCATCCATACTCGTTTCCCCATCCCTGTACTGACGTGATGAACCTTAGGCACTGCTCACCGAGGTGCATGCATTATCACCAGAGTAGACGCATCCAATTGCCCGGTCACGTTTGGCCTCGAGAACTGCTACATTTCCTGGATTTTTTGTGCCATGAAGTCTCTCCTGGCTCTCACTGTGATCATTGGAATTCTTTCCTTTTGGAGATCGTAAAAGATGCCCATGTACCTTTGTGCAAACACATCATTTTCTTCTGGACTTTTACTATTAGCCACAGGAATAGCTCAGAAGGCAGTGGCTTGAAGGACCAGAATTAATAGAAGAAACATCATTCTCAACTTCTGGTGAATAGTTTAACCCAATTTGTTCTGTTCCTTTGCAGTCTCCAGCTGGCTTTTATTCCTGCCTTATACATATGCAGTTATTCCCACCCCCAGCCTAACTGAACATCTCTGACAACAGCGCTCAGAATGCACTCCTACCTCAAATTCTTTATTATTTGTACCTCCCATTTTAATGATACCTTATGTAATTACTTAACTTTTCATAAAACGCTGGAATTTATCAGCTATAAGTAAGATCCTTGAGGCTATACAGGCCAACCTGAGTTTTCAGATTTATTATTGTTATTGTTGTTATACTTTTTATTCCATAGGTTGATATCTCCCTTCTACCTCTCACTCTCTCCTTTTGCCCTGAAACTTCAATATTAAACTAAAAAAAGCGTTATTTATTTATGGACAGAGTTTCACTCTTGTTGCCCAGACTCAAGCACAATGGCTCAATCTCGGCTCACTGTAACCTCTGCCTCCCGGGTTCAAAGGAATTCTCCTGCCTCAGCCTTTCAAGTAGTTGGGATTACAGGTATCTGCCACCATGCCCAGCTAATTTTCGTTTGTTTTTGCATTTTTAGTAGAGACGGGGTTTCATCATGTTGGCCAGGCTGGTCTCGAACTCTTAACCTCAGGTGATCTACCCACCTCAACCTCCCAAAGTACTGGAATTACTACAGCCATCATGCCCAGCCCAAAAAAAACTTTAATTGTGCATTCAGCAAAAATGAAGTGATGAACATGGAGCTACTGCTTAGCTGGAAGGAAAAGGAAGCCCCAGTGTATGGGATGTATGTCCACCAAGGATGGCATCAGAAGTATCTCAGATCTGATTTTTAAAGCAGATACACTCTGTGTATTTACACGGGCAGATTTACAACTTTTAGGCTTTTCTGAACTGTTGCTATTGTTAAGACAAACAAGTGCTCTTGTGAGGGGTCAGTACCAAGTGCCTTGAGTCTCTGTCCAACAAAATTCTGCTTCTCATTCTATAGCTTTTCAATATCAAAGGCACTTGATAATTAAGCAGAAAAGGATAATGCTCAAATCAGGGCCTTCAGGTGTCTATATTTCTAGCTTTTTTGTGTCTTTCTTAGGATTTGGTAATAAGGAGTATACACCCTTCACCAGGAGGGAAAATAACATCAATTTAAACAACACTAAAGTTATAATTTCGTTTTATACTAAACCTGCCTATACCGGAAATGGCCCTGCTGTAAAACAGGACCAAAACAGGCTATCTCATTGTTCTGTTAGACGGCAGCTGTCCTGGTGAGTTACCCACCACCCCAACACTCCACAGAACAATTGACTTATCAGAGGAGGAAAACCTGGCCTATCCCAGACTTCCTTTCTTGCTGCTTGGTTTTTGTTGTGTTTTGTTTTGCTTTGTTCTTTAAGTACAGGTTCGTCAAAATCTTGTATAACTGATATATTTAGTGCCCTGTAAAAGCCATGGAGCTCTTTGAAATGCACATAAGCATATATCATTTTTGTTGGGAAAGACAACAGTTTGATTATTGACTGTTCTCTTTTGCAAGAAGTTTTTTTTTTTTTTTTGAGACAAGAGTCTCGTCACCCAGCCTAGAGTACAATGGTGCAATCTCGGCTCACTGCAAACTGCACCTTCCAGGTTCAAGCAATTCTCTGCCTCAGCCTCCCAAGCAGCTGGGATTACAGGAGTACACCACTGCACCCTACTAATTTTGTATTTTTAGTAGAGATAGGGTTTCGCCATGTTGGCCAGGCTGGTCTCGAACTCCTGACTTCAGATGATCCATTGGCCTTGGCCTCCGAAAGTGCTGGGATTACAGGCATAAGCCACTGCCCTCCACCCCCAAGCCAAGATTTTTTTTTAACAGAACATTTTCCTGTCCTCCTTACCAAAACATTCCTGATGTCACAAAAGTTACCTGAGGCTGTGACAAGCAGTCATCTATAGACACTAATTCTGTGTGAATGACTAATCTCCCAGCTTCTGCTGCTCTTTCTTCTCCAACCTCCAGCTCCTAAGTGTTACCCTAAGAAGAAAAACAAAATTTTATTTCTCTGGGAAGATAAATTTCTTAAACTGTTCCCTTGGAATTTATCCCTATCCAGAACATGCTGACATAGAAGTGATAATAGTTAAATTTAGAAAATTCTTTCTCAAATCAAAGAATATTCAAGCAGAAAGGAAAAACAAAGCTCATTCTCACTTGTGAGCTCATTTTGCAGAGAAGGAAACAGAAGTCTAGGGAGGTCGATGGTTTGGCCAAAGTCACATGGAAAATACATTTGTTTTTCTTAACAAATAATTACTGAGCATCTTCCGTGAGTCCAGCACTGGGGTTCAGCAGCAAGTGGGTTTTTGGCTAGAAATCAAGCCCCACCCTCTCCCACTGTCCCTGTCCCAGGCCTCTCCCACTGCAGGACCTCTGGCTTTGCCTCCTCAAGGGATTAGCATTCCGAGTGATAAAAATAAGACAATTTTCTGGAAGATGAAGCCTCATGTGTTTCCAGTTCCTTCTGGCAGGAATTGAGGGGCATTTGGGAGGAACCCAGGGACATGAATGTGTTCTTATTCATAGGGATGATGCTGCTGTCTGAAAGCTCACAGGACATGGGCCTTGAGTAATTTTATGGAGACCTCTCCTGTAATCAAGAAGGTGGTGGGGGTAGATATGGACATGGGACCCACAGGTCATACACACAAGAGAGCTGGCCACACTTGAAGGTTGCCTAAATCTACTTGGAAAATTCCTTATATAATACAAATGAGCCTTGTTCCAAATATTTGCAGTGAAGTAGTAAACCATGTAGAATTCTAAGAATCAAAACAGCATTCAAACTGCTCTTAAATAGACAGATATCTGGCTGGACGCGGTGGTGCACATCTGTAAACTCAGCATTTTGGGAGGCCGAGGCAGGTAGATCACTTGAGGTCAGGACTTCGAGACCAGCCTGACCAACATGGTGGAACCCTGTCTCTACTAAAAATACAAAAAAAATCAGCTGGGCATGGTGACCGGCCTGTAATCCCAGCTACTCGGGAGGCTGAGGCAGGAGAATTGCTTGAACCTCGGAGGTGGAGGCTGTAGTGAGCCAAGATCACACCACTGCACTCCAGCCTGAGCAATAGAGCGAGACTCCATCTCAAAAAAAAACAAAAGACATCCCCACTTCAAGCAATTTCAGCCTGTATCCCTCTGTTCCTGAGAAACCACAAGCATTCCCTCCAGGGGGAGCATGCCCTTGTCATTTCATTTCTTCTGGGCTCTAGAATCCAGAGCCAAAGTAAAATCCTCAGTGCCACCCAGCTGGTGACTCCCAGATGTAAAATCACATTTTCGTACCAACATGCAACTCCCAGTTTTAGGGAGATTACACTCAAGGATTACAACCAAGCCTTTACTTCCCCCAAGAACCATGTCGGAGCCAATAGAGCAGCGAACAGAACCGTCCTGGAACACGACTTGCATCAGTAACTCGCCTCCTTCTGAAATATCTGCATTTATTTTAGCTTCATGATTTAACAGGAAGAGTGTGAGGTAAAATGATATGAGTCCCTTAAAGCCTTTTAGAAGGAGAAATACCAGCCTTAATGGGGGGAAAAAACCAGGCTCGGTGGCTCACACCTGTAATCCCAGCACTTTGGGAGGCTGAGGCAGGAGAATCACAAGGTCAGGAGTTCGAGAAGAGCCTGGCCAATATGGTGAAGCCCCATCTCTACTAAAAATGCAAAAAATTAGCTGGCATAGTGGTGGGCAACTGTAATCCCAGCTACTCAAGAGGCTGAGGCAAGAGAATCACTTGAACCCGGGAGGTGGAGTTTGTAGTGAGCCGAAATTGCTCCACTGCACTCCAGCTTGGGCGACAGAGTGAGACTGTGTCTCAAAAAAAAAACAAAAAAAAAAAAAAAAAAAAAACAAACATACAAACAGGCACAAGACATGAAGACACACACACACACACACACACACACGTGCACGCACACACACACACACACACACACACAGAGATGATAAAAAGTTATTCCTAACAAAATCTTCTCAACTAAAATAAAATCTGACAATAGGAACCTCCATGGAACACTGACTCAGAATATTTCAATGAATGAGTATTCATTTTGTTAAAAAAAATTCAGACAGACCAGGCATGGTGGCTCATGCCTGTAATACCAGCACTTTCGGAGGCCAAGGTAGGCAGATCATTTGAGATCAGGAATTCGTGACCAGCCTGGTCAACATGATGAAACCATGTCTCCGCTATTCAGGAGGCTGAGGCAGGAGAATCGCTGGAACCCAGGAGGCAGAGGCTACAGTGAGCCGAGATTGCACCACTGCACTCCAGCCTGGGCGACAGAGTGAGACTTCATCTCAAAAAAAAAATCAGACAGAAAAGAACTAATGGGTTTGTCTCCATCAAGAACTTTTTTGTATTAAATGTGGACTAGTGTAACACATACTCTTCCAAATATTGAAGGTGCTTTTTCTGTTTCCCAAAACTTTAATTAATATGTATGCCAAATGAGCTTCTTCCTTCCTCAAAATTATATAGAAACATAAATTTGTGAGAACCTGGCCTGTGAGTTCACTGTTGGCCCACAAAAAAATGAAGCTAAAAGCTCCAAAGATCTTTTGAATCAGCTGTTATAGGAAAACAGCAGTAAAATGAAAAACTTGGGGGCTGTATGTTGCTACAAAAATGTGATTTTTACATCTGAGAGGCACCAGCTGGATGGCACAGAGGATTTTACTTTGGCTGTAGATTTTAGAGCCCAAAAGAAATAAAATGACAAGGACATATTCTCCCTGGAGGGGATGCTCATGGCTTCTCTGGGCCAGAGGGATACAGGCCTAAATTGCATTTAGGGAGGTTTTTGTTTGTCTACTTAAAAGCATTTCAAAATACTGCTTTGATTCTTAGAATTCTATGTGCTTTACTATCTTACTAAAAGTATTCAGAATAAGGCTTGTTTTTTGGTTTTGCGAGGAGGGGATTAATCTGTTTGTTTGTTTTTAGAGATGAATCTCACTCTGTCATCCAGGCTGGAGTACAGCGGTGCAATCATAGCTCACTGTAGCCTCGAACTCCGGGCCTCGAAGGATTCTCCTCTCTCAGCCTCTCAAGTAGCTGGCCCCACTTAATCTTATTTTAATTTAATTTATTTATTTATTTTCTTTCTGAGACGGGGTCTTATCTGTCACCCACCCTGGAGTGCAGTGATGTGATCACGACTCACTGCAGCCTTAACCTCCTAGGCTCAAGCAGTCCTCCAACTTCAACCTCTAGAGTAGCTGAAACTACAGGCGCCTGCCACCATACCCAGCTATTTTTTGTGATTTTGGTAGAGATGGGTTTTTGCTATGTTGCCCAGGCTGCTCTTAACCTCCTGAGCTCAAGTGATAGATCCACCTCAGCCTCACAAAGTGCTGAGATGACAGGAATGAGCCACTGTGCCAGGCCACTTCATGGCTTTTCTAATTCAATAGGTGAAAAAAAAACAAATATACGATATTTCATTTCCATAGAATTCCTATGATAACAGTGATTGTGTCTGGAGGGAAATTTTCATGTGTTAAGTGGAATTCATAGGACCGTCACTGGTTTGGACTGAGCTCTTACCTGCAATAGGCCCAGCAGATCAGACCAAACCAAACCAAAATGGAGTCACTCATGCCAGGGACCATGCAAGCAAACTGAACGGTCAAACAGGCCAATTTTCCAAAACACAGGAACCAATCACAGCAACCAACCAGAAGGGGCCCAGTTTCCCTGAACTGACATGGTAAGAAAGTCCCCTTTGTCTGAATCCTGGGAGGAAAAAAACTTTGAAATGACCAATCTGCTTTTAGTTCCCTGTTGTTGTTTTTGTTTTTTTTTTCCAGCCCTTTTCTGCCTGTAAAGCCAACCTCTTCCACTCAGCTTACCGGAGCATCTTTCTAAATCTTTAGTTGGGATACTTTCCAATTCATCAATAGCTAATACAAACCAATTAGATCTTCAAACTGAGTTTGTTTCAATTTTATTGTTTAACATGTTATAACTTTCATACTGCTTGATTATGTGTGTGTGCCCATATTAATCTTTATCATAGCAAAGTAATCATGAGCCTTTTCTAACTACCACCCTTCGAGAGGATGTTATAATTTTAGAACCCTTTGACAGACACGATTTCACAAATACTCCAAATGTCCTTTCTTTTTTTTTTGAGACAGAGTCTCACTCTCTCACCCAGCCTGGACTGCAGTGGCATGATCTTGGCTCACTACAACCTCTGCCTCCTGGATTCAAAAAATTCTTATGTCTCAGCCTCCCTAGTAGCTGGGAGTACAGCCATGCACCACCACATCCAGCTAATTTTTTCATATTTTCAGTAGAAACGGACTTTCACCACATTGGCCAGGCTGGTCTGGAACTCCTGACCTCAGGTGATCTGCACATCTCGGCCTCCCAAAGTACTGGGATTACAGGTATGAGCCACTGTGCCTGGCCTAAACATCCTTGAGCCAAAAAGTGATACATTCAGATATCCCACATTACAGATAAAGATGTTAAGTGCAGGAACAAAGATCATAAAGAAACACTGCAAATTAGACGCCTGGGCAACATAGGGAGACCTTGTTTCTACAAAATAAAAAATTTAAAACGACCTAGCTAGGTGTAGTGGTGCACACCTGTGGTCCCATCTACTGGGGACGCTGAGGTAGGAGGATCTCTTGAGCCTGGGAGGTTAAGGCTACAGTGAGCTGTGATCACCCCACTGCACCACTGCAGCCTGGGTAACAGGGCAAGACTGTGTCAAAAAAGAAAAGAAAAGAAAAAGAAAGAAAACAAGGAAGGAAGGAACGAAGGAAAGAAGGGAGAGAAGGAGGGAGGGAGGGAAAAGGAAATTAGAGCCAAAAATAAGATCCAAGTTTTTCATTGTTATTGTTGTCGTTTGTTTTTTTGGAGACAGAGTCTTGCTCCGTCACCCAGGCTAGAGTGCAATGTCACTATCTCGGCTCACCACAACCTTCACCATCAGTGTTCAAGCGATTCTCCTGTCTCAGCTTCCTGAGTAGCTGGGATTACAGATGTGTGCCACCATGCCTGGTTATTTTTCGTATTTTTAGTAGAGATGGGATTTCGCAATAATGGGCAATCTGGTCTTGAACTCCTGGCTTCAAGTGATCCACCCTCCTCAGCCTCCCAACATGCTGGGATTACAGGCGTGAGCCACCACTCCTGGCCAGGATCTAAGTTTTAAAAATATTTTTATTATGATAAATTTTAAATATTTACAAAGTAAATACAATATTATAATGGAGATTCATGTACCTATCTATCACTCTCCACACCTCCCCTGATTATTTTACATATATATTTTTTAAGGTGAAAATTTATATACATTAGCTAGGTGTGGTGACTCATACCTGGAATCCCAACACTTTGAGAGGCTGAGGTGCGCAGACTGCTTGAGCCAAGAAGTTCAAGACCAGCCTAGGCAACATGGCAAGATCCCATCTCTATTTAAAAAAAAAAATATATATATATATATATATATATATATATATATATATATATACAATAACATGCACAAATCTTATCAGGATCCTTTTTTAAAAAAATTTCCATCTTGTTTAGCAAAAATCTGGCTCTATCGCCTCCCAAGTGTAAATGCTATTGCCGGATTTCCTGCTGTTTGCTACCCTGAGTTGAATCATCCTTCCCCTGCTTCAGGTTTAGCTAGGAAAGAAGGAATGCTTTTGTTCTCGGTCAGAAAGCATTGGGGATGTCAAGTCTGGCTGTTGCATTGTTATGCACCCACGGTGATATGCAGGCATGCCTCCTTCAAACCATCTCCATGGCCAACAGTCAAGAGCCTCCCTTCCAAAAGGGAAGCTCAGAACGCCTTAGCCACGTCCCACTCCCCAGCTGACCTGGCAGCCCCGACCCGAATGCTCACTACTCAGAGTCGGCTAACTGGGCCACCGTTAATACATCCAACTCTCATTTACTTTAGTCCCATCACGTGCCAGGCAGTTGCCTAGACTTGATCTCATCTCAGCAAGATCCGAACGTATAAGACTCTCATTTCCCTTTACAAGCTGGAAAACAACATATAAACATCGTCTTCCATCTCATGGCAGGAGATGAGTCAGCAGTACAGGAAATTCTCCTTGCACAAGCCCTTCTGATCCCGTGGGTTGGGTGTGTGTGGTATCGAGGGAGGGCTGGGAAGGGAGCCTGGTCCTCTCCTGAAACCACTCTGAAAGGTCAACAGTGTGAGTTGGCCGGTGAGTTCAGAACTGTTAACACACACCTTGTCAATTAAAATTGTCCCAACACGTTTTGGGGAAAGCTCAGCTGCTTCCAAATAAGGAACAGGGCAAATAAGGAAACTGCTTGTTGCCAATGCCTAGGTGGCTTCAGAAGAGGTTAGAGGAGTTACTGCCGATGAAACTGAAGACGCGCTTGAGCGGCAAGCCCAGCTGTGGCGGGTGTTTGATGAAAGGCACAACTGAAGGTAGGTTTCAAGGAAGGGCCTTAAATGCCGCAAAAGCCCAGGTAATACAAGTACGCACATGCAGTGAATTACAGAAGGAAGAGAGCTCTCGGGGTTGGAAATGTCTACCACTTCTGAACCCTGCAGTCTCCTAAACAGACCCAAGTTCTAATCTGGTGTTACTTCCAAGGAGCTGAAACTTGGGATAAGTAATTTAATTTCCAAGGACCCTCATTTCCTCATCTGTAAAAAGACAGCCTTAAACCCGAGGAGCTCTTCCATTTCTGAATCCTGCTGCTGCCTTGCAAACTCGAATCCTTTTGCCATGACCCCACTTTTTCCTTTTCTTTCATGTCTTTGCCAATGAGATGATAAGGGAGAAACAGCAGAGACTGGCTGTTAGATCAACCAGGGCTCTTTAAAAGAACTAGTCTGTGGGAATCAGACATTGGTGTGTGTGTGTGTGTGTGTGTACACATTTCCATTAGGTGGGGCGAGGAAGCAGTTTTTGCAGTGTAGAGGGGGAAGCATTCAGCCAGCTCTAAATGTTTCAGCTTTGCAGAAAATTGCATGCAGCCAAGAGACAGGACTGAGATTTTTGCACAGGAGAATGAGGTGGGGGAGGAGTGCATGAGCTGAGATTCCAGCTCTGAATTCAAAAAAGGATAAGAACGCAGTTAGAAGAGTAGGCTGAGAATGAGGCAAGAGGTAAAAATACGCTGGGGCTTTTAAATCGGGTGTAGCCAGAGCCGGTTTACATCCTACTCTTCCACTCTGACTGGCTTTTTACATTCAGCTGGCCTTCCCCTCACCCTACCCGGACCCATTCTAAATTCTTTCCAGGCTCTGATCCCCCTCCCACCTCCCCCGCAGAGAAATTATATAGGAGCTAGGGAGGAAGTGACACATTTTCCTGCCTGAATGGAGCAGGGCCCTGAAGCAGCCTCTCGGCCTTCCAGCAGTCTTATCTCACCCCAGCCATCGCAGACGCCTGGTTCCTCATACAATGCTTTCCTCTGGATGAACCCCCCTGATGACTACAACGCCTAGGGAGGCTCCGTGTTACAGGTCTGGGGCATCCATGCAGGGCTCCAGTTTCTCTCACAGGCAACTTCCAGTCAAACGTCAATGCATAGAGCGTTGTTAGACCAACAAACCAGTCAGAGCCCTGCTCCTGCCCCTCTGCATGTGCTGGATTCTTGGAAGGTAAAGTAGGAGAATGAGAGTCCCCAAGCTGATAATCCTTGATGCCTGAATTTCTGTGCCAGATCTCTCACTTCCTAGCTATGTGACCTTGGGCAAATTACCCAGCCTCTCTTAAACCTCTGTATCTTCATCTGAAAGGAGACATTGTTAATAACAACTGCCAGCCTCTCTGCACCTCTGTATCTTCACCTGAAAAGAGAGACTGGTAATAACAATTGCCTTGTAGGTTCTAAGGAGGATTGAATAAGGGAGTGGACAAGATGTGCCTGAAACATTTGAAGCAGTGGAGAAATCTTGCTCTGTTGCCCAGGCTGGAATGCAATGGCACAATCATGGCTCACTGCAGCCTCGAACTCCCCAACTCAATCAATCCTCCCATCTCACTCTCCCGAGTAGCTGGGACTACAGGTGCATGCCACCACACCCAGCTAATTTTTGTGATTGTTAGATATAGTGAACCCCAAGTATTTTTTCAAAGAATCAGTATGTCAGTATGTTCAGCTCTCTTACTCTTTAATTCTCTATTTTGAAGTTTAACTTCCTTGTAGTTTCAGTAAACAAGCTTTTCCACCAGATCTAGTCAGTAGTTCACATCTGTTCCCCCGGTTCTCTGCCCCATCCTGACTCATTCCAGTCACCTGCTTCGGTCACCTTCTTTGACCTAGATCACCCTCGGCTAGCTGCTCTGACCTGCCTGTAACTGTCCTGCCCACCAAACTACCCACCCTGACACTCCAGCTCAGACCGCTGCTCTCTTTAAAATAGCCAGTTGGGATTAGTCTTGCTTTTGCAGTCTAATCCTAGCCAATAGGGGAATGACACATAGTTGGGGGTGACCCCCATCAGGTATCAGTACCCCTTTTTCTCCCTTGTCCAAATGTGCGTTCATCATTGTTCCATCTGTGAGCTGCACCCTTCTATGTAAATAAATTGCCTTGCTGAGGGAATTTATATTAGAGTGCTACTTATAACATGTGTTTTGTAGAGATGGTGTTTTGCCATGTTGCCCTGGCTGGTCTGGAACTCCTGGCCTCAAGCGACCTACCTGCCATGGCCTCCCAAAGCACTGGAATTACACATGTGAACCACCATGCCCAGCCCTATATGGCAATTTTTTATCAGTACCTTTGCACTTAATTGTATGCCACCATATTGTAGTTCTTTTAGTAGCACCAAAAACTTAAATCAGCATTCTAGTCTAACACCTCATCAGTAGCTCCCAAAATGAACAACTAAATGAGATACTAACAGAGTAACAAAACATGTAAGACAGAAAAAGACATAAAAATGAAGACTGAAGTTAAAACATAATGGGCAACAAGAGCCTCTAGCCCTCTCCAGTACTCAACAGTTTTGCTTATTTTTTTTGAGACAAGGTCTCTTATGTTGCCCAGGCTGGTCTCTAACTCCTGGGCTCAAACAATCCTCAAACAATAGCTGGGACTACAGATGCACACCACAGCACCCAGCTCACTACTGATTCTGCCCTGCCTAGTATCTCTATTACATAACATTTATCTTATTGGTCTGTAATGATCTGTTTCCATACTGTCTTTTTTTTTTTTAAGATGGAGTCTTGCTCTGTCACCCAGGCTGGAGTGCAATGGCATGATCTAGGCTAACTGCAACCTCTGCCTCCTGGGTTCAAGCAATTCTCCTCTCAGCCTCCTGAGTAGCTGGATTACAGGTGCATGACACCACGCATGGCTAATTTTTGTATTTTTGGTAGAGACAGTTTCCCCATGTTGGTCAGGCTGTTCTCAAACTTCTGACCTCGTGATCCGCCTGCTGTGGCCTCCCAAAGTGCTGGGGTTACAGGCGTGAGCCACTGCACCCGGCCTCCATACTGTCTCTTACAAGACTAGAGTCTATACTGTCCAAAACTTGGTCTATTTCATAGTTAGAAAATGTATCTCTTTTTCATTTTCTCTTAGAATATTAAAATATCATTCCCCTACCCACCTCCACCTCCAGTACTTTCCCTACCCCCTTTAGAGGGGGCATGGCCCTGCTAACACCTTGATTTCAGACTTCTGCCTCCAGAACTGCAGCAGAATTCTCCCAGAAGGCAAGGATATGCCTCCTTTATCTTTGTATCTCCAGAATTTAGCCTAACAAAATACCTGGGGGTAGGTCAACGTTGGCTTCTTCTGTTCACTGGTATAGTCTGGACACATGGCATGGTACTGGCACATGTGTTACATGAACACTTTGGGACTTCCAGGTCCTCAACTTCCTCATCCTTGTCAGAGTGTTTCACTGGGGTCAGTGGACTGAGTGCTTGAATCCTAGTTCTCCAATGGGTCACAGCAGAATTGGGCAGATTTGAAAAGATAGATTCCAGGCAGGGTACAGTGGCTCACGTGGCCGGTGGATCACCTGAGGTCAGGAGTTTGAGACCAGCCTGGCCAACCTGATAAAACCCTGTCTCTACTAAGAATACCAAATATTAGCTGGGCATGGTGGCACATGCCTATAATCCCAGCTACTCTGGAGGCTGAGGCAGGAGAATCGCTTGCACTTGGGAGGCAGAGGTTGTAGTGAGTTAAGATTGCACCACTGAACTCCAGCTTGGGCAGCAAAAGCGAAACTCCATCTCAAAAAAAAAAAAAAAAGAGAGAGAAAAGAAAAGAAAAGATTACTGGACTCCATTTCTGAATAATTCAGTAGGTCTAGGGTAGGGCCTAGATGTTTGTACTTAAGGAAAAAAAAGAAAAAGAAAAGCTTTCCAGATGATTCTGGAACAGGACGAAACTTAGACCTCCCTGTATGAGATGCTTCCAACAATTTCGCAAGTAGTATGATTATATATGTCATTTTGACTGATTTTGAAAGACTCCAGGCCATCAGAGTGGTTTTCTAGGCTGATATAATGTGAGCATATAGAGCTTAATTTAAACAAATGGTGCCTCGGGAGGATTAGTGATCACGCACCCTTTAAACTGATGTATTTTTTAAATCCTGTATTTAGCAGGGTTAGAGAAAAACTGATTTTTCCTTTTTTTTTTTTAATCAGAGAAATTCAGGAGAACTCATTTTTTAAATTTTTATTTATTTTTCTTTTTCAGACAGAGTCTCACTCTACTGCCCAGGTTGGAGTGCAATGGCGCTATCTTGGCTCACTGCAACTTCTGCCTCCCAGGCTCAAGCAATCCTCCCACCTCGATCTCCTGAGTAGCTGGGATTACAGGCATGCACCACCAGGCCTGACTAATTTTTGTATTTTTTGTAGAGATGGGGCTTCTTCATGTTGCCCAGGCTGGTCTCAAACTCCTGAGCTCAAGGGATCTGCCCACCTCCACCTCCCAAAATGCTGGAATTACAGGGGTGAGCCACCATTCCCAGCCCAAGAATTGACTTTTTAAAGAAATAAATATTCATACATAAAATAAACCTCTATATGTTCAAAATAAGAAATGTTTTTTTCTTTTTGAGACAGAGTCTCATCTGCTGCCCAGGCTGGAGTGCAGTGGTGCCATCTCAGCTCACTGCAACCTCTGCCTCCCAAGTTCAGGCGATTCTCCTGCCTCAGCCTCCCGAGCAGTGGGGATTACAGGCACCTGCCACCATGCTGGGCTAATTTTTGTATTTTTAGGTAGAGAGGGGGGTTCACTATATTATCCAGGCTGGTCTCAAACTCCTGACCTCGAGTGATCCACCTGCCTTGACCTCCCAAAGTGCTGGGATTACAGGCGTGAGGCACCATACCCAGCCCAAAATAAGAAATTTATTATATATATTTTTTTCTGAATTGCTGAAGCAAACTTCTTAGAAGACAACATAATTTCAAAAATAATTTTTTTAATCGGGCAGCCTCCCAAACCAAAATCGGTTTAGAAAGACTCCTTCGTAATTTCAAATTTAAATAAAAGTAAATTGTTCCAAATGAAGAACACTACGTTATCCACTATTCAGGTAACTGTCAGCTAGCTGCCTTCAAGGCAGGACCTGAATGAAGCGGCACCTGGGCCTAACATGCATGTGTCACAAAACACTAAAGGGACTGGGGGGAGGGTTTGGTTTTTATTCAAGGGCAATCTCTACTTTGGTGATAACAGGACCAATTTAGATTCACAAATTAGGTAAGAAACCTGAATTAACTTGCTGGGGTTGTTTGACTTTATTCCAGTGACAGTTTTGTTTGTTTATTTGTTTGTTTGAAGACAGGGTCTCACTGTCTCCCAGGCTGGAGTACCGTGACAGATCACAGCTCACTGCAACCCCAACCTCCTGGGCTCAACAGAGTATCCACCTCCACCTCCTGAATAGCTGGCACTATAGGCATGCTCCACCACGCCCAGCTAACTTTTGTATTTTTTTGTAGAGACAGGATTTCACCATGTTGGCCAGGCTGGTCTCAAATTCCTGGGCTCAAGCAATCTACCTGCCTTAACCTCCCAGTGCCAGGATCACAGGTGTGAGCCACTGCACCCAGCCCCAGCGATGGTATAACACGCCTTTTACATTGATGTCCCAGGCAACCATTGGCCTGCCTCTTTGTACCTCAAATGCTAACTAGAGAACAAAAGGTCACTTCTGCACCCTCATAAATATATTTTCTCTCTCTCCTAGGTCAGTGGTTTGGACTTTATTATACAACTGTGCAGGCTGGGGAAGAAGAGGTCAGGGGTGGAGGGGAAATGGGTCTATTTTGAACTGCATCAAACTCCCTCCCAAGTGACTGAGGAAGGAACCCAATGGAGGAGCTCTAGAGAGTCTGCATCTCTTAGCAGGGGGCGCCAAGAGAGAGTCCGAAACGTGTGCACAAAGGACTGCAAAGCCTGCAGGCAGACACACCGCCAAAGACGTGGACAACAGCCAGGCACAACACCGGCCAAGACAGAACAGGACAAAGCAGGCGTTGTGCTCATCGGTTGAATTATCCCAGCGTGTTCATAGCTATGCTTTGTTTTTCTTTTCTATTTTGATGAAAAATGTAGCAGTTTTTACCTTGTCACTGAACAATAACAAACTTGTGACATTTCACAACACACAGACAATTTAGAAAACTTGCGACCCTTCTGGCATGTTTCTGACACCTACAGAAATGTGTTTCAGTCTTGCGGGGCAGCAGGGTGTTTTGTGTCTGCCTTTCTGTGTCCCCATGTTTTGTTTATGTCACTGTGTGGCTTCTGGTGCCAACACGGCCAGATAAGATAAGTTACATCGCTGCAAGGTCCCCAAGGATGGTCTCTTTGATGACAGTGGAGGGCACAGACTTCAACACTGCTGCCCACAGGGCTTCCCGAGAGCGGCTTCCTAACCAATCCCCGGCAGAGCAAGTGCCTGCCATCAAGTTGCAGGAGAAAGCTCAGGATTTAACAGTGCACTAAGGTACAAAGTTTTGGCAGAGCGAAGCAATAAGACATGTACAGATACTATGCTTTCCATCCCTTTTTAGGAGCTGGAGTGATAGGATGGAGATCACAGACATTCTGAATGTGGCCAGAGTTTATTTCTCTGAAAGGGCCAGAAGTTTGCTCTGCCGGACTTCCAAGTGCCTTCCACTTTGAGATCCAAAGCTGCAAAGCACATTTCCATGCGTGACCTAGAGGAGATGGCTCCTTCTGTAACAAGGAGGACTCGAATTTAGATGAAACAATTTCTGCAGTGCCCATTGGTGGGGATAGCATAAAAGGGCACAGATTTCGGCCGGGCACGGTGGCTCACACCTGTAATCCCAGCACTTTGGGAAGTTGAGACAGGCAGATCACAGGGTCAAGAGATCAAGATCATCCTGGTTAACATGGTGAAACCCTGTCTCTACTAAAAATACACAAAAAATTAGCCAGGTGTGGTGGCCCATGCCTGTAGTCCCAGCTACTCACGAGGCTGAGGCAGGAGAATTCCTTGAACCCAGGAGACGGAGGTTGCAGTGAGCTGAGATCATGCCACTGCACTCCAGCCTGGGCAACAGAACAAAACTCCATCTC